>JAXQGX010000188.1:0-26621 GCA_037040455.1 Irpex sp. P115-07
GCGAAGGGCATAGTGTTGGGCGCTGAAACGTTGTCGCAGGGGCTCCAGGGCTTCCGGATCATTGGTCCCTAAAAGCTAGCATTAATACCGGACATGTCAATGGCAAGCAAGATGACAGGCTCACTCCGGTGCATCGCACGAAGCATGCTAGTGATGAAACGGTAGATTCCCCAGCTCTCTTTCACGAGAGGGACAAGGGCAGAGATACGACATTCGTTATTTGCTGAATGCCGGAAGTGTGCAAAGATCATCTTCTGGAACGAGTCGATCTGGTCTTGGAGATTCATAAGGTCGGAGATAGTTTCGTAACTTGACATAGAGTTCGTTATAGTGTCATGGGCGCATCTGGAGGCACTCACCCCTCGTTGGGATCATCAATCCCCTTCAGAGTCACATACTCCTCGTACTCGAAAAGACCGTTGAACTCGGGTCGCAGACGATGGAACCTAAGCTTCGCCAGGATGAACTGGACGTAGGTTCTGATCAAAGGTCCGTAACCTGCGTTGTACGGTAAGTAGGTGGGTAAACGGTCATGAGACCTTCACGCAGTACACACCTCGAGCACTATCATGACCAACAGTACGAGCGCAAGTTTCTAACCATCCCGTTTGGCCGTGCGCCTCCTTGATGGTCTGTTACGTGGCTAATGAGATGCGCTCGCCCCGTTCGTAATGATAGGTTACGCACAATAGGATGCCCTTCTTGTATAACCTTGTGTACCGTGATCAAAGCCTTGAACGTCTGCACCTCGTCCGCGAGTATAGGTTGCACCCTCAGTCCGTTCCAAAACGAGATGGACGAGTGGTAGTCCCATGTATACACGATACACTCTGCAAGGTTGTCATGTAAGCCCTGGCTGCACACATAGCCCGCTCTGAGTAGGACATACTTCGGACGTGCTTCTGCTTTGGTGCAGTTTCGTCTGGATTTGTCGCCTTCTTGATGTTCACGACCAGCTCTGCCTCCGCCTTGTCCTTGTCTACTGGTCGAGTCGGGTAGTGTAGCTCATCACCGTCGATATCGAAACCCGTCTGCCGTGTCCGTGAATTGCTGTACCTGTCCTGCAATTAGCATACTTCCAGCAGCAACAGCAGGGTATTCTCACATGTCTGGTAGTGGCCCTGATGACCTGGGGGTATGAGAGTGGAATGAGAGGAGCAGTCGCAGTCAGTAGCAGAAGCCCAAGTCTTACGCGCAGCCTGCTGAGATTAGCGCGCTCGTACCCGGTCCAAGCCCCGCTCAGTGTTCTGCCCTTGGCTTTCGACTGCGACCATCTCTGTGCTAACCTGCGATGTTGAGCTGGACTGGACTTCGTCAGGGGGTCCTCTCTTCAGCAGCAACATGCAGACGACAATTACTCAAGAAGCCCCAGGCATCATATTGGAGGCGGACGGAATCTACTACGGCAGGGATTCCTACGTACAGAGCGAAGAAGGATTCTCTGCTTAGCCCTACAATGATTCTACTTGGCATAGTTCCTATCTTCACGTTTGCGCTGGGCACCTGGCAGGTAAAACGACTGAAGTGGAAGATCAATCTCATAGACGAGCTACAGGAGAAGCTCTCACGAGATCCCATGCCCCTCCCAAGGAAAATCAAGTGAGTGGACATGCCCACACCATATTGCCGCGCATAGTATCACTAATTCTGCGCAGCCTTGACGCAGTTCCGGAGTTCGTGTATCGCAAAGTCCTATTGAGGGGAAGATGGGACCACGCACACGCTATGCTTCTGGGCCCGCGAGTGCACGACGGAACGAAGGGGTATCACGTTATAGAGCCCCTCGTCCGTGCAGACGGCACGACGTTGCTTGTCGACCGGGGTTTCATTTCACAGGAACAAGCTGAGAGCAAGTCTTACCTGAAAGATGACGACCGTGAAGTCGAGATACTTGGGATGCTCCGCACTGGCCATACACGAAACAACTTTACGCCCGACAACAAGCCTAACAAAGGCGTGTGGTACTGGGTAGATATCGATGCGATGACAGAGTATGCTGGTGGCGAGCAGGCAGGAGTGCAGCCTGTTTATATTGAGGAAATCTTCGGCAAGTAGTGCTTTTCTGTCCTTGCATATGGGTTTTTATAACCTGATTCGCAGAGGGTCACGCTGGAGAAGCATCAAGTCGTGTAGCAAGAGGCGTCCCCCTAGGAAGGCCACCCACGGTGGACGTCAGAAACTCTCATGCGTCGTATGTAGTGACATGGTGAGTTCTCCGGGCCCATCAAGTGCCTGTGCTGACTGACGCGTTTTAGGTACTCTCTTTCCGCGTTTACGTCTGTCATGTTCGTACGTTTGTTGTTGAAACAGAGACGGGCGCGAGCTTCCTTGCCGCGTTGAGATTAACTTGTGCCTGCGTTTTGGATTGCTTCATGGCTATACCCCCGGTAACGACATAGTGCAATACTAGCCTAGGCAATCAATGGCCGAAAGGAGCTAGCCCCTGAAGTATCGATGTTCTCTGTTCAACGAAACAGCGTCAATTATAGAAGCAGGAGTACGAAACCGACCTCATTGTCCCCATTATCACCCTTTCTTGCCTCGTGTAGGCATCACACGGCCCATTCAATTAACGCGGAGCACGGGTTACTGAAGGATGACCACATCTCTCAGCCCTCACGACACAGTCTGGACTCGGCCGCGACGTGGATCACAACCGTAGGGCCACATCTGATCACAGTTCAAGTTCGTTGTCGGCGCCTCATGTCACTCTCTGACTATTACTACACATACCTGTGAGGAACTGCGCTCTCTTCGGTTTACGACTCACACAGCTACCAACTACCACCACCACCGTCCTCCTCCATGTTGGCCTCCAGCTTTCTGTCTCACTCGTCTACCAGTCGGACTCGCAGTCCACCTCCAACCATGCGAACGCGTGCTCGCTCAGCCGTTACTGACGCCAAGGCGGCAATGTCCATTACGAACCATCCAACAGCACGCTCGCGTGTCTCGTCGTCTGTCTCGACGACTCCTGAGCCACGACCAGTCAACAGCTCGCGAGCATACGACAAAGGTACAGAAGATTGTCTCGTCGCGCGCATCGTTGTTCATTCATTTACCACAGGCAACCTCCTAGGAGACGTCTCCAAGGTTCTACGGGCGCAGATGCGTGCCAGAGCGCGCAAGGCGGCATCAAGCGCAGCCGCATCCCCATACTCGTCGTCTTCATCGCTCGACGGCGACGAGATGAGTGAATCCATCGTGTCATTGCCCTATCTGCCGACAACGCGCAGAACTGCCATCGAGCGGGACATAAAGGAGAAGGTGTCACTGGATAAATGTAAGTTGCCGTTCGAATGCTGTAAAGGTTGACACTCATCGCGATGCAGCCGGTCTGCAGCCGTTCCCGAGCTCGTCACCTTTAGGTACACCGCGCCTCGGGCCGTCCAGCCCACGCTCTCACCACTCGAGCATCAAGTCGCAGATTGCTCGTCCTTCTCGGTCAAAGTCTTCTCGTTTGGCCGAGAGCCTGACACGTTCTTCGTCGAAGACGGGCAAGCCAGCCGTACCCATCAGTTCCTCAGTCACCGCGGATCTTTTGACCAAACATCTCGCTCCCCTCCCACGCTTCGATCCATTCGAGAAAAGGAGACGATCCGAATCGCTGTCTGCCATCGTTCGGAAAGATGCAAGGTGCGACAAGGAGAATCAGAAAGGCGGGGGTGGCCCTGCGTCGGCCGCTGCATGCAGGAAGATGTCCTCGTGGTCGTGTCTTCGTGCGGCGCGCAAGTCGGACGGCTGTGCGCCGAGTATTCATCTTCTCGCTCTGTAATACATCTGTACTATATGTTACGACTGACCACGACTGCTTATGCCCTCCTCTACGCTTTACTAGATTTTACTGTTCTTTTGGGGATTTTGTTGTATGTAACAGTAGACCACGCGATAATAGCACATCTATATTTGGCGCTTGTAATAATAGCACGGGCCGTGGAAGTAGAAGCCACAAGCGTCGGGTAGCGCAGCGGCGACTTGACTCTGACCGGCGTAAACTCTGACTTCAACACTCTCGACATCGTCGTCGCCGTCTTCAACAACGTCGCGTGCGGCGAGCAAGCCGATGGCAGAGGCAGGGCCCTCTGGCTTGCAGTCTGCCAGCAATGGCTCAGCGCCGTCACGATCCGACTATGGCTTTCCAGACCAAGACGGCTCTCAGCAGCATCGCAGTACTCGCCCAGATCGAACGGTCAACATGAATTTGCTTGGGCTTGGACATCCCCCTTCTTCTCGTCGGCCCTCGAGTGGTGGGCGTATCTCGTCATTGGAGAGCAATAGCAGTAGAAGAAGAGTGAGGTCCATGCCTGGAGACGACGATGTGCTGCCTCCAGGTCCGTCTCGATTGAGACAAATACATGATATGGAAATTGAGCCACATAAGAGGGTTGCGTCGCTAACAAGGAGAGGGACAGGAAAGCAGAGGGCGACTGTCACCCCGCTCAGCAATATGGACGGACACGCCGATTACTCTTCCACTCCCCTCTCCGATGAGTACGACCTATGTATGTCCCACCTTGAATTCACGCAACTTTATATCTGACACGAATTGTAGCACACGAAGGTGGGATATGGTGGTTTGATGTCTGGGTCGAATGCTGAAGGTGTTATGCTCGTAGACCCTCGAATATTGGAAGACGTTCAGCGTGCTATTCATCTCAAGGCACGGCGAGAAGCCCGTCTTCGCGCATTGCAAAGCATCAAACAGCCCGCCGAACCTCCTGTCACATCCGACCAGGGTTCACTATCCTCCTTCTCTTCACATCCCTCCCCTGCCCGTGCAAGACTCCCGGAACCACTCCCGCCGGTGCAACCATCAACACAAGTGAGGAGTAGCAGTGTAGAGTCTGAAGTCGACTTCAGTCCTTCTATAGGTGCTGCACCTATACACCCTGTCCCATCCTCTAGCGACAATGGCGCAACTCTCGATTGGACAGCCTCTAGTTCGGATGACGAACGTGACAGGCGATGGCCTCTACTAGCGAAGAAGAGGACCAAAGAGAGAGGCTCGGCATCCAAGGCGGTAGTGGAGAATCAGGAATCTCTGTATTCAGGTGCGTCCATGTGTATCTACAATCACATGCAGACATGCATGCCCAACATATTGCATAGAGAAACTTGCACAGATCAAAGCCCATGTAAAGCCCCACACTCTTCGCAAGGCTGCCATCACAGGAGAACAGCTACAGCGTCGCTATTCTGTTCTGCTAGACTCCACTCGTCCCGCCACCAACCTCCTCTCCGCCGTCCGCTGGTATAACCAACAAGACCCACTTGTGCGTACTGCCCTTGACAACGCGCAGCCGTTGACCTGGCTCAAGCATCTATTGGATAAACGTGCAACGCCCGGGTCTGCGCGTTTGCCATGGCATCTGTCTGCGCTGATCATTGAAGAGTATGCCAAAGCGCTGTATCCACCTCTCCAGCCTATACCTGAGGACCGCGAGATCCCGGACGGGCCAACTCCTGCAACCTCTTCCCAGGGCAACTCTACATCATCACCTCCGAAAACATCGCCTCAAGTTTCTGGCTCTAGAAGCACTTGGTCTTGGGCCGTGTCTCAGTCATTGGAACCATCTCTGTCTAGGAAGAGACAAGAGCTTTCCGAGGATATTGTTTCATTTGAACCACAGGTCGACTCAGGGCGTTCATCAGCTGGCGGTGACTCGCGCAGAAGTAGCTATGACTTTATGCACGGTCGCAAACAGTCTTTGGCGTACACCGTCGATTCTCCTGGGAGCTCACTGCGTAATGCCTCTCTAGGCAGCTACGGCATGTCCCCGTCCAGTGGCCGTACGCCACTGCGAGACTTTGCCAGTCGGATGCGACGTAAACCTCACGACAGGAGTGAAGAGGCTTTATCATCCGCTCGGAACTCCATCTCGGAGCAGAGTCATGGCGAGGAAGCTGCGTCCCCCGGGAAGCGCGGAAAGAAGAGGGCACGGCCACTTAGTCTTCAGCATTCTGTTGTCGTTGATGGCATAGCTTCGGACGGTGATGCACGAAGCAAGGACGGGTTATCCGATGCAGATGGTGTGCAGACTGCTAGGGACCCAGCAGGTTCCATGCATTTCGGGGAACGTACGATTACGGGCAAGGAATCTGAGGAGGTGTTACCAACGCCTTCGCCGCCTGCTGCTAAACCGCGACCGATTAAGCGGTTGCGCGGGAGGAGGCAGTCCCTTCCTTCGTTGGATCAGCTACTTGTCCGCGAGCAGGAGAAGCAGCAGCTGCAGGCTTCAGAGGAGCAAGAGCGTCGTGAGTATCAACATAAACTCCAGTGAGTGACTTTGCATTTTTTCTTCGTATCGCGAGATTGAACGGGCTGGCAGGTTACTTGAGGAGACTATGGACCAGAACAAGAGGACAAGACAGTTGCTCCAACGAGTTGGTGCTCAGATCCGAGAATACGAGAACGTACAGTCTCGTCTTTCAGATCTCTTGGGTAAATCATACACCGCTGTTCCTGTAGAGGTCCTAGACGCTCTCAGTCACGACCCAGCCTCAGTAATTGGTCCCACAAGGCGGTACAAGAGCTGGAGAGCTGTAGAGGACATCCACGAGCGTATTCGCTTGCAACGGAAGACTCTCCGGGACTTCGCGTCGATGCTTACTAGTACCGAGAACGGCGATTCTGGGGGTGAGAACAGTGCGTTCCGGGAGATTCTGACCACCCTGGCGGATTCGCTGCAGCAGCTTCATGGGCATCGGATGCGGCTGGCCGGTGACGCAGAGGAAGTGGCTGAGGCTCTCGTTGAAGTCAAGGAGAGTCACACGGCTGTGAAGAGGGAGTATAACGAGGTCATGGCTCATACGTCTTTGATATACCCTCAGGTAAGTCGACCAGACCTTGAAGAAAGACTGATAACTAATGCAGTAACTTAGATCTCACAAATTGTGGCCTTGGAAGAGAACTATCGGAATAAGTATCAACAGATTTGGGACATCGGCCTGGACGCTCTGACGTTGCTTCTCGATACTGTTACACCCGTATGGAGAAACTACGGAAAGGTGATAGGTGACGACGTCCAGGATTTCCTTATTATCCCATGGTATCGAAACGAGTTCACTGGGGAGAAGCAGCGGTATCCCATCAAATACTTACCTCGACGCTCTTTCCGCCATTGGATCGGCCTCCTCCTATTCTTCTTCATCAGTGCAGGTGTGTTGGTGCTACAAACCAGCGCGGCGCTCTCGTCCACCGTGAACTACAACTTGCCTTGGATAACCAACCCTGGTTTTCGATGGCTTGTCATCCCCTTCTTCACCGTCGGCCTGTTCATCCAGTGGATCTCCGTCATCGTTGAGTTCTGCATTCTTCTCGCTCAGATTGGTGTTATACTGTGGTGGATCGGATGGGCCGTCCGGCTGTGCCATTGATTGGACTCGGAGCTATTTATTATGTTCGTCGTCGTCTTTGCACAGTTTCTATGCAGCGTTTTTGGGTTCATTCGCTATGGTTTTGATCTGCGGCTGCCATAATCACTCGTTTCTGACTCAATGTATCTATACCATACCCACAGCATCCACAGTCTAGTACTACGTAGTCATCGAATTTCCTTCGCCGTGTCGTGCATAATATTGGAACATCGAAGGTACGTAACGAGTATGACTTGATGGATTCGTTTCAGCGGCTGGAAGCCTCTTGTACCGCTACCTCTTCAGTCAAGATAGAATTCCACCCACGTTGACCAACACTGTCACTGGTCATATATATAATCTACCATACGTTGTCATACGCAGCTCTGGATCTTCGGAGGTACGTAACGAGGCATACTTCTTGACGAATTCAATGTCTCGGCAGCTAGCGAAGCCTCGTGTACTATTCAAGGCTTGAGGACGACGAATCCCCACGATACTCCCCAGCATAGTCGACTACGATAAGGTGAGCACTACAGCCAGTTATTTTCTGTCTTTGAGTCACCACTCATGCCTTCCAGGAGCATTAAAAATGGCTCAATCACCGGTAACAAACGATTCTACGAACGTTAACAGAGTTGAGGAGCGGCGTCACTCCTCACTGTACTTCGCGGACGGTGACATTGTTGTGTCTGCAACTTCCGAGCGCAGGGACGAGATCTACTTCTTTAGGGTTGACAAGGTCTTCCTTGCGAGGCATTCCATCATTTTCAGGGATATGTTCGTCGTTGGAGACAGCGATCCACAAATGGAGCGATACGATGGTGTTCCCAAGGTTCACCTTTCCGATTATGCAGAGGACGTTGCTGGGTTCCTCAATGCTATGTATGATATAACGTGAGGCTCCACCCTCTAAGCTATATGTGCCATATAAGCTCACGTATCGTCTTTGACTTACAATAGGACTCTACCGTTCTCCGAGTTCCCTTGTCACAACGAGCCGTTCCTGGTACAAGGTATCATGCGGCTCGCAGTCAAGTATGAGGCGGAGGCGATACGTACGACAATACTGAAGCGCATCGAATCTCAATGGCCACAGACACTCGACGAGTGGGAACGGCGGTATATCAACAGAGTACGGGACCAGGTGATTCTGTCGCCCGAGACACCCGAAGAAGAAATGGAAGTCTATTTCCCCGACCCTGCTTTGGCTGTTCGCTTCGCTTTGGAGTTCGACTGCCCCAAGATATTTCCCGCAGCGTTATACGAGCTCGTCTCCGCCTATAAACCTGAGGCGTCGCGACACCCAACTCCTTATGACATCAGCTGGGAGTGCTTGCATGCTGCCGACATGCGAAGAGTCGTTGCCGTCCAACGAATGCTCGCGGGCGAATCTATGCGTATAGTGACGGCCAAGTGGGGATGTGGGTGCAAGGTCTGCTCACCCATCACGCACACCTGCGCCCTTGCGGTACTACGCGATAGACAGGAGGATGACCTCTTTGACACGCTTTTGCTTCTCCGCTGCTTTCACCAGCAGCTTGTCAAGCGCCATGGAGAATTCTGTGACCCGACCTACAGGGCCACCCTCGATATTGAGAGCGCAATTGTAAAGAAGGCTCAAAATATCTGGGATAGTCTTTCCGGTTACTTCGACGACTTTGACCCCAACTACCCCTGCTATTAATTTCCACCACCTACTTAGGCACGCATACTGTTGGCGAGTGGTCAATGTATTCATGTACTTGCTGCGATCACTCCGAGGTGGGCTTAGAGAGCTTCCGAGTGTATACGTAGTAGTTCTTGAACTGAGCTATACTTAGTAGTAGAAATAACGTTAACGTCTGACTTTCATCCGAATGTGTGAAGTTTCGCTATAACGTACATCTTATCGTACAAGGTTGGACTTGGTGAGGAACGAAGGAGTTTGCGTTCAGGTCTAAGATCTTATCGTACAAGGTTGGACTTGGTGAAGGACGAAGGAGTTTGCGTTCAGGTCTAAGGCATGAAACACTCTTTGCATTCCGGGGACAGAGGCTGGTCCCGTGCCTAGTCCCAGCTTGAATACCAGGTTTATCGGAGGACCTTGTCATGGTGCATCCAGACAAGGTTAATGATACGTGCTAAAACATTCACGTACGATGCCCTTAAACAAAAGGACTCCCTTTCTGAACAATGACGGGACCCTGAAAAGCAATGTAGTTCAGCAGTTGGCTCGACGCTATTAAGCGAGCACAAAAAGATTAAGGCATACCATTCCCTTCCCCGAGTTCCCTCCGGTCTCGAGTGAGACACAAGGCCACGGAAGGCCGCGAATATTTCCTGGCCAATTGCGAGGATAAGTCGCACTCTGTCCGTGCAGTCAGCATCACGAAGTACTCAGGATATAGGATCATACGGATAACATGATGCCCGAATATCAATTGTAAGGCTTCAAAGAACAAGGAACAGATAGCAGAGTAAATAAATGGATGACATAATAGCAATCTTACGCTCTACAACGGGCTGCGAGGAAACTCAGCTGTCTCGCTTTCTCTGTGCCCAGACCAGGTTGATAACCTGACACAACAGACTAACCCACGACGCCTCCTCGTAAAAAGGGCGTTTCTCCACATAATAACAAAACTATTCATAACCACTGTTAACACACCTCGACTTGGTACGAGACACTACGTACCTTGCTTCCATCCACCACCCCTTCCACTTCCGAAGGGAATACAAGAATAGTCTCCATCTGCTTATCCCTCGTCAAATAGAAAACCACAGCAGGCTTCGACTCCTTCCGCGAGATGTAGGACCCTTGGATGAGAAGACGCACGCGGTCGGCGCGGTTCGAGTCGGGGGTTGTGTGGCTCTGGCCGCATTTGGAGTAGGCTTCGAAGATTACTAGGATTTTGGGGGTTTCTGTGGTGCTGTTGGAGGAGGAGGAGGAGGAGGAGGAGGAGGAGGAGGAGGAAAAGGAGGCGGAGAGGGAAGGGGAGGCGCAGATGGAGGGAAGAAGTTGGACGATGGCGACGTCGGACTTTGGTGCGTAGGCGTGTGTTGCGAGGTCGATTGTGGATCGGAGGGGTATAGTCTCTCTCCATGCAAAACCGCTGCATATCATAGTTAACGTTGAGTGTGAGTAAAGATTTGAGATGGAAAGGGGAATACGCACTTCGTCACTAAGATATCATCCAACCCAAGACTCTGCAAGACCGGCTTGAACAGAGACTTGATCTTCTCCTCCGAGTTCTGCGACGACTCCATGTGATGAGGCTCTCTAGTGTCTTTGAGGACATGCTCTATCGCATCTAGGACTGCTGAATTGAGAATGGGAGATTGTGCGTGGGCCTTTGTTGCACTACGCGGGGGTATCTGATGAGTGACGAGCAAAGAAGCTATTCTTGCGTTGCCTTTCAGACCTGGACTTCGCTTCAGAGCTTCGATCCTCTCTGAACAGCGTTCCTCCTAGTAAAATACGTCAAATTCAGTACGTATAACAAGCATCAGTCACGTCGACGAGGACGAATGAACGAGACAATGACTGACGAAGTAAAGAGGTCTATTGAGGCACTCATACACCTCTCTCGCTTCCCCAGACCGTAACACCTCATCAATCTCCACCTCGACAATCTCATTCAAATCCAAATCAGCTTTCCTGAAGTTCCTTGACACGGAACGACCCGACAGGTCGCTGACTCTCTCCAGAGGGAAGCGCACTAGGAACCCAGAGCTGTGGCCAAGACTTTCTGCTTGTTTTGCGGACTGCTCGAGGTGGATGCGGTGTTTCTGGGCTTTGAGCTGCTTTGTGGCCTTTTGGCGTTTCTTCTTTTCGCGTTGGCGGTGTTTCTCTTTTTCGGTTTTGGTCAGAGGTTTCGGTGCTGTTGAAGGTGGCTCAGGCCCAAACGGGTTATGTTGGTCAGTGCCGGGTGCTTCTCGAAGGAAATCCGCTCGTCCTCCTCGCTTGCGTCGTTTTCTTGACGATGGCTTGGGATGATCAACGGTAGAAGAAATGTCTACGTGTTTTCGCTTGAGAGAAGATGCAGAGATATCCTTCTGTGACAGTTCCTCCTCGACCAACGTCGCCTGAGAGTCTGTTATCGATGGGATATCGACGCTGAAAGCAGTAAACCAATGGCACGCGGAGGGTAGTCGAGTTACTCACTTTAATTTCGTTAGACGGACCTTCCGTCGTCGGTGTGGCAGACAACGGACACAGGCATTACATGACGGATGGCTCTGGAGGAAGCGTTACATGAGTCAATATACACTTTCTGTATAGTCATCATATGCCGAACCTGACATCGAGACGTGTCACGGCCCAGGATCGTCAAGATTCTACGTGATCGCGAGACTTTATGGTTAACGGTCTTTGGTTGGGTATTGGGTATATCTGCGAGGACACAAAGAATAAGCGAGTGAACTCAGATGCCTGCGAATATAAATGACGTAGAGAGGTCGTACCACGAATGGAAAGAGGTATCACTGGCATGCTTGAGGACTTTCAACCAATACCGTGACTGGCCACACGGTTTGATTGCGAGGGCGATTCCCTTTCAGTCAGCAACTTTGTTTACGTTGTCTAATCTTCCTGCAACACACCATCTACGACTGCATTTGCAGTGTAGCAGCCGCAGTGTGGCGGTAAGAAGCAACCCAAATCGAACGAAACCTCAGTTGATGATTCGCGGTCACGTGTGCGTATTGGCGCTTATATCTCTCGGCGCTATATCAAGTGTCGAGCTCACTGCGAGCCACGATGAGCAAGGTCCTCTTCTCAACGATCGAGGTCACTCGTCAAGCCTTTTATCGCACATCTCTTACCGCCGCCATTGTCAACTTAAAACCTATCGTGCCAGGACGTACGTAATACCCACTCGCCTGCGACAATCCATCCTGAGGTCAATCTACTATGCGTTGAAATACGACATTCAGATGTCCTTGTCATTCCAAGGCGTGTTGTATCTCGTCTCCAGGATCTGGATGCGTCGGAGTTGTTGGCATTGATGTCCTCGGTACAGCATGTTGGACGGGTGATCGAGAGGGCATATGGTGCGGACGGGTTGACCATCGCTTGCCAGGTACGTGTGCACATCTATATTTCGATTCTACAGGGATATCCATTCTACAGATAGGATGGTAAAGCAGCAGGACAGACTGTTCCGCACGTTCACTTCCACCTCTTACCTCGCAAACTGCGCGGTGATAGATTCGCCTCTGCGAATGACGAGGTCTATCCGGCTTTGGAGCGTGCAGAGGGCGAGTTGCCTCAAGAACTCGCACAGACTGCGGCAGCTGGAGCTGAGCCGTTGAAGGTAGACGCAGATGAAGATAGGAAACCGCGGACGATTGAGGAGATGGTGAAGGAAGCTGAATGGCTGAGGACTTTCTTTGAGGGAGAGGAGACGAAGGGCGAGGCGGATTCATGAGCTATGAGTTAGTGAGTGTCATTGTATCGTTGCTTTGGTGTCGTCCCGCGACACGCCAGTGTAGAGTAATTTAGATGCAATAGAGAATTCGAACGTGAAGGCCCCAACATCAATCCATTAATGACCTTGTGCGTTACCCGACCGCAAATTTAGACGAGTATTGGAAAAGAGAAGGGATCCGTGGCCACGCTCTGACCATGAGGCTTTACATATTTACTCACCGTCAGCGATATATAAACAGCTCATACTCAACCCCCTTCTCAAAGATAACAGTCCTTTGAACATTCACGATCACTCAGGTACGTCTTCACCTTACACCGACTCTTGCCATGCATATAACTGACGGAAGCTCGCAGACTACCATGACCACACCTCAAAGCGCTGAGATCATAACACCTCAAGAACTACATCACCCATCGCTATACCTACCATACGGAGACGTCGTCATCTCAGCACCATTAAAGTCACCAGACGGCTCTCTACAGATCTTCCGTCTCCACCGCGCCGTTCTTGAAGAGCACTCTGAAGTGCTCGCACACGTACTGCTTACGCCCGCTGGAGACAACCAGGAGCAATACGATGGTGCACCCCGATTTCGTCTCTCTGACGATGGAGACGACTTGGCCGTCCTCTTCGGAGCCATGTACGATATCAGGTCAGTCGTTGCCCCAAATCCCCATGCGTATGAAGACCCACTGACCAAGCCATTACATATAGATCCCTCCAACTCATCCCAAGACACCCAGACACCCCTCTCCGCCTGCACGGCCCCACTAAACTCGCAACAAAATACAAAGCCACCAAAGTCTCCACCGCCATCACAACGCGCATCACCCAAGACTGGCCTCTCACACTAGCAGACTGGCTAGCCCGCCAAGAAGAGAAGAAAGACGTCCTGGCTATACTCCATCCGTATGGCTACGTAGATCCCAAGAAGGCGAAGCCACTAGAAGAGTACTCCTTCCCGGAGCCTGCGTCTGCCATCCGCTTCGCCATGGAGTTCAACTGTCCGAGTATCCTCCCTGCTGCATTTTACGAACTAGCCATCGCCAATGACGCACAACACCGAGAACCCACTGGTTCACTAACCTTATCGAATCCCCTGGTGCCCATCCGATGGAACCTCCTCTCGAAACCCGACCTCCTGCGCCTCATAACAGACGAAAAAGCCCTACAACACCTCCTCTCCACATCACTCAAAACCATCAGCCGCGAAACGAAGATATTCGGATGTAAGCGCGACGGGAGCTACTACCCCGGCGGCGTGACGAACTGCGCGAAAGCGGTGGATCGGTATCTCGCTGATCTCTCTACTGGGAAGTATGGTTTGGGCGGTAGTGCTGTGATGAGGACGGATGCGTTGGGGTGTTTGAGGTGGTTGGAAGAGACGGAGCAGGAGGATCTGGAGGATGAGGAGGTGTGGGTGTGGGATTGTATGCTTGGGCAGGAGACGTTTGAGGAGAGTGTGAAGAAGGAGATGCAGAAGGTGTGGGATAAGCTGCCGGAGTGTTTTGGTCTCAAGGATATCGACACAACTGCCACTAAATAGCTCGACATGTTCTCATTCTAAGTATAACTACTATAATTACTCCTGCTATGTCACCACCAAACCCGCCCAATGCAAAAAGTACATACAATGCAACAATGCAACAATGCTGAATGAAAAACAGGAACGGGAACGGATGTCCTGCAAAGCGAATCCTACAAGTCCGGCAACTCCCTCTGAAGCAACCTCGTCCACGTCGTCTCCCTCCACCAATCCTCCATACTGTCCAGCCGCTCCCACAGCGTCTCCTCGTCTACACCATATATCTCGTACTTGGCGGTGGCCACGAGCCCCGTGCGTTTTGCCACGTCTAGGGCGGCTTTGTTCTCTGCTCTACAATGTTGTGTATGTTCATATAAGTGGAACTGGGGTGTGAGATAGGAATAAAGCGCACCTGAGGAGCTCTAGTAGCTCTTGTTTATCAGGAAAGAATAATCGAGGTTCGAGAACAGCAAGGATAGCTAATGCTGCACGAAATAGAAATGCGTCGCCCTCGAGGAAAAGGACGTCCCATAGTCTGGCGCAGGCTTCAAAAGGTAGGTGGTCGAGGAAGAGTGGGATCAGCCATTCTGGTAGGTATGCTGATGGCGATACTTGATGCTGTTTAAAGTTGAAGTAGACTGCCGGAATGAAATAAGTATAATTACGAATTTTGGAATGGGAGGGTATATGCGTACTTTTGGGCATGCCGTCCGCGAGGAGCGTGTCAAATATTCTAGGGGCGGGATTAGAATACCCCTTGTTAGTGGGTAGAGAAAGGATATTCACCGATAGTACGCCTCTACCTAGTATGTGTCAGAAATCAGTCAGGCACAATAAAATTCACATCAACTCACATCATCCTTCGAAGTCTGCCCACCATAAAACGATCTCAAACAATGCCGCTCAAGCAAGTTCCTCATCACAACGAACCCCTGCGCAGGTGCCATATTCAAAAGGATCATAGCCGCCACCTTGGCTATTCCAGGAACGTATCCGAGACCCTCGTCGGATCGTGAGACAACCCACGCGCAAAGCATATCTTTCAAGTCCTGGTATAGCGGTCCTGTTCCCGGTGCGAAGAGGTGTAGAGAGGGGAGGGTGGACTTTATGTCGGCTTCTATCAGGTCGGTTATGGCTGTTGGGAACGTTCCGGATGATAGTGCTCGGTTGGCTCGTGCTAGACAGGCTTTAAATGCGTCTGTCCGCATATACGGCATTAGTTGCGTTAATAATACCGAGACGATGTCGACCTTACCTTTACTGAGTGCAAGCGAGTTCCCAACGGCGTTCTGCCACATAGTAGCGCGTAGCTTCGTCGGTATACCCTGCCACCAAAGCTTCCGTAGTCTCGGATCTTTATGCACCACCTTCCAGTTCGGCAAGATCTCGCGTTCCCAATGTACCAATGAATCCTCTATTCGTCTCTCACGAGCATATCGCCGATCTTGCAAGGCTTTACGTCGTTTCTCCTCTGATTCCCCAATTCGTCAAAGGGCAGCAAGATCCAGATGCGAGGGCGGAGAGGCAGAAACGGACTGAATCGGTCAACTGTTACAAAGGACACGAACGGGCGATTACGACTAGACTTACCGGCTATCCTGCTCTTCTTCATCATAGTCTCCCAATCCGCCAGATGCTTAAGGTCTTCGGCTTTCGACTTTGGTGGGAGGAACGTAGGTCTTGTCTTGCTGATTACTTTGTCGAGCATGCTAGGACCGACGGAGCGGGTGACCCTGTGCTTAGCGGTTGCAGCAGAACTGGTAGAGGCATCGGAGGCAGCTGAAGTCGGAGTAGGCAGAGATGCAGACGAGGGCATTTGTAGGGAGGATGTGCTCTGCGTAGATCGGGGAGTGATAGGATGAGAACTTGTTGACGGAGTGGAGGAGGATATCTGTTCGTCGTGAGGCGGGGTTGACGGTGACATGCTGCGGACGGTGGTATGCGACGGTGAGGATATATGTGGAGGTGAATCGACGTGCACGACATTGGGCTCCGGATGGTCTTGAGAGGCATCTATCTGTACTACGGTGTGATCCACCTCCTGAGCGTGCTCGTGCAGGTCAAATTTAGGTTCCTCGAGCTCAGGCTCCGGAGGTGACTGTAAGTTGACGGAAGAGAACTCGCTTGCAAGATTAACTTCGTCAAAAGATTGAACATCGTCTTCAGAAGGATATGAAGTGCTTATAGTTTCTGGTGAGGGCGGCTGTTGAGTAGGTGGCGAGAGTTCCTCGTTGTATCCTGCGTCAATACGCAAACCAGACGAATCTCGCTCGCTCCCATCGACATAGCCGATCTTTGTCATGAGTTCGTCCAAGTCGTGTTCCATAGACCAGCCTCCCTCAGCTTCAACGTGTCCTGCGCTCATGTTCTTCTCGAGCTCTGCGCGGATGGCGGCGGCAGAGAACTCGTACGAGTCGGCCGTATCGTCCGTGTCGGAGAAAGCATCGTCGAAGTTGAAGCGTGCAGCGGGGGAGATGGACGACGAGGAGCGGTGGTGAGTCGTGGCTTCGTACTCGTCGTCTGAGTTCATCGCCATGCTCGACGGCGGCGACGACGGCGGTGTTGACAGACAAGTCGGGTGGGCGGTGGGCGGGATGATGAGCGTTACGGTGAACGGGCGATGATGCCGGCGCCGTTCTCAAATCTTGTCACAGATAACCGCGTACAGTCACGCCGGCTCGTGACAGGCACGGTAATCGCGTCTTTCCTCACATCGTGCGCGACGAGCAAGGACCACAACTCGGTGAGCACAAAGTCTTTTTTAACCGACCGACGAAGTTGACAGAACAAGGGCACTCATGATTGCAGAGGTTCTCCTCGTCCTTGCAGGCCATTCATCCTCTCTCTTTCCCACTGACCACACCGTCAACCCCGCCTTCGCACCTCTTCTCCACCCCGGAGAACAACAATGTCTTGAATCTCTGGCTCAGATAGCGTTGCGATACAGAAGAATAAAGGCCGCCGCTCAAGAGCTCTTGCGATCACCCTCGCGATATGTCTCTGTACTGGCTGCAACGCTCAAGAAGATCCTGAAGGACGAATACGAAAACCTCGTCGTAGAAACAGAAGCAAAGATTCTCAAGCGCGACAGCAGTCTCGTAGCCGGTGGATCTTTTGTTCCTATATCCTCAATTCGAGCGACGTTCGCAGAATGGGACGCGCCTCTGGTGGCTCTCGAGACTTTAATCGAGGATCTACAAACGAAACAACCATGGCGTCCCGGACCTCTCATCGACATGCTCCTAGCTCGCTCAAACACAGGCATACATCGAATAGCGTCGATTTATATGCGACTTGCTGAAGCTGTCCAACGCGTCTGGATCACCCAACTCCAAGCGTTCATGATTCATGGGTCCCTATCTGACAAAGACCCTCTCGCTCAGGCCGATTACACTCTCACGGCTGGTGCAATGCCTGGTTGCGTGTCAGCCCAAAGTCGAGAGTCTATCTCGTACGTTGGGAGGGCAGTGGGAACTGTGAAAGCGGCGAAGTGGGAGAAACAGTTTCCTCGTACCGCTGCTATGGAGCATACCAGATTACTCGACAGCGTCTTGCCACAGGACCAGTATGAATTTGATCATGTTATTGCAGAGATTCGAACCTCGGTTAGCGAATGGCTTTGGCTAAATGTCCTCACGTACAAGGATGTCGACGAGGCCGTTGAGTCGCTGTAAGTAACATACATGCGCATATAATATCCAGACGTCGACGCTTACGATCATTAGTGCTAACTACTTCCTTCTCCGCAACGGAGAATTCACTCTTTCTCTCATCCGAGAAATTGAGCGACTCAAGGTATCCCGTTTGACGGGACGAGCAGGTTCCTCGACGATGATTCGCGAGCAAGACCTGCACCTCGCGCTTCTACGTGCTTCGCTAGGTACAACAGCGCAGCATGATCCATCGTTATCCCGCCTCCGCTTCAAACTGCCTTCTGGTCCACTGCGACCTCTCCTCCCATCTCTCGCAACAAACCATACCCAGAAAGATGTGTCCTCGATCTCAGCAAGTGCCACCGAAATAACTTCATTCGACGACCTTCTCCTTGGTACACCCCTCGTCTTGAACTACACTGTCAAATGGCCCCTCGATCTATTCCTGCATCCAGCCGACCTACAGGTCTATGCCGCTCTGTTCTCGTACCTGTCTGCACTACGAAAAACCCACGTCCGGATTCACACCTGTTGGGCATCGATTTCGAACGCACAGCGCGCGAGACGGAGGTGGACAGGCTTAGGCGAAGGAGGTACAGCAGAGGACCTCGAAGTCCGCCGCGAGCTCCTACGATGCGGATGGGGAGTCGTCAGAGAGATGACTTGGTTCCTCGACACGATACTGGGATACATCCTGACGGACGTGGTAGATGTGGAGTTTAGACGACTCAAAAGTCTGCTGCTTGACAAGACCGGAGCGGTACCTCTTGCGCGACAACAGACTGGTGGACAGCTATCTAAATCTGCTAGTGCAGATGGTACGGCACCTACATTCGCTCAGTCATCCACGACGTCGACTGGCCTCTCCGCCTCGGGATCGATGAACCCACAGACGTCACAATTAGATTTCTCGACGTTACGGACGATCCACACGACGTACCTGGAGAGACTGGTGACAGGCAGTCTGCTGTCGAACGTCGCACTTACCTCGATCATTCGCATGGTTCTGGAAGTGTGCGAACGGTTTGTGGCTCAGGTGGAACGATGGGGCGGTGATATCTTGCCTGCGCTGCTTTTTGAAGGTAGCATTGCTACAGGAGGGGATAGGGTGGGAGAGATGGTGGAAGAGCGAAGGGGCATTGTGGCCGAGATCAATGATGTAGGGGTCCCATCTATCTTCTTCAGAGGCACCGCGAGAGGCTGATCTGCGGTTATCTCACTGGTATTGATGATTACAGTCGCTCAACGCCCTATTGGAGTCGTTCTATGAGCAGCTATCGTTATCAACAACGCAACAGCCATTCTCGACGGCCGGCGACGCGTCAAAGTCGATGCTTTACAATATGACCTCGACGAACGCGTCTGGGTTCAATACGTTTGTGCGGACGAAGAAGGGGAAGAAGTTGGCAGGTGATGAGGAGGTACGACGGCATGTCGAGCGGTTGCTGCTGCGCTTGGACTTTAATGGGGAGTTCTCGACGCACAGAGTAGGGCGGCGTGCGAGGCAGGAGGGCGATGGAGAGGAGATCCTAAAGGCAGGCGGACTCGTGTAAACGTCGACGGCTGTCTCCGCCAATCCGGAGTGTTTGCTCATTCTTGACTAACAATTCGTATATGGGTGTCAATTAGTTGTACAATAGTCTCTTCAGGATTTGCTGCAGATTACTTACCCACCAACAAATGAATAAGTGTGTGGGCAAATGAGATTGGATCGATTTTGGATCTGGTCGCTCGATTTCGATTATCCGATGATTATCGCTGTTAGAAACGTTTATATAACTCCAAAAGCAGGATGAGATTCCAGACGGCCTTCCGACGTCTCTCTCTGCACAACCGTCATCTCCTACAGCTCAGGACCATGTCTCGTCAGTCTCCTCGTTGTCTTTGATGTCGTCTTCGTCGTGCTGACCTGCCAGCTCATCAGAGTACACCACCCGCCAGATCGGCGCGGCCAACACCCTCGGTACGTCAGATCAGTAGCCACAAGGACGACTCCCAGCTAACTCATCGCATCGCCAGAACACCGTGTGTTCATCGAGAAGAACGACCACACCGTCGTCTCGCCCTTCCACGACATCCCTCTTTTCGCCGATGCCAACAATGGCATCCTCAACATGATCGTCGAGGTCCCTCGCTGGACTAACGCCAAGCTCGAGATCTCCAAGGAGGAGCCCTTCAACCCCATCAAGCAGGACATCAAGAAGGGCCGTTTGCGCTTCGTCCGTAACTGCTTCCCCCACCACGGATACATCTGGAACTACGGTGCTTTCCCCCAGGTACGTGCCAACGCACTCATCTCACTATTTCCGCATTTTTCTAAAATAAATTGCGTGATATATAGACTTGGGAAGATCCCCAGCAGCAGCACCCCGAGACGAAGGCCAAGGGTGACAACGACCCTCTCGATGTCTGCGAGATCGGTGAGCAGGTCGGCTACGTCGGCCAGGTCAAGCAGGTCAAGGTCCTCGGTATCATGGCTCTCCTTGACGAGGGTGAGACCGACTGGAAGGTCATCGTCGTCGACGTCAACGACCCCCTCGCAAACAAGCTGAACGACATCGAGGATGTCGAGAACAACCTCCCTGGTCTCATTCGTGCCACGAACGAGTGGTTCCGGTATGTCACGCGACTCTTAACTCAGAAAAGAGGACAAATTAACTGAAAAAATCAATATTGCAGTATCTACAAGATCCCCGATGGCAAGCCCGAGAACCAGTTCGCTTTCTCCGGTGAGGCAAAGAACAAGAAGTATGCCACCGAGATCATCCACGAGTGCCACGAGGCCTGGCGCAGGCTCATCTCCGGCCAAAGCCCCGCGAAGACTGCTTCGTATGACCTCTCCATGTACGTGTTCTACACGCCTCTCACTTCGAAATCTGCATGCTCACCCCTCTTTTTCCGTTTGTAGCACGAACACCACTATTCCGGATAGTCCCGGTTACGTGACCAAGAACGACCCCGCTTACCAGTCCATCCCTCCTGACTCCAGGAAGCCTCCTGCTCCTATCGAGCCTGCCAGTACGTATTCGCCCTTGCCCTTCCTCTCACACTTATTAACCTTCTACCCCTCGTCTAGTCTCCAAGTGGTTCTACATCGCCTCCGCTCAGGTATAGATCACTCTTTTTGCACAATGTAAAAGTAAATCAGTCGGGAATAACGAAAACTTCTCTTTCTCGTGCATCTTGTTACGTTTTCAAAGGATGAGCTGCCAAAATCGCGTATCTGAGACTTCGTGGCTTCAAGTCAGGTTTAGAGAGCGTGAAGTACGTGGCGTCAAGATATTTCCGCCAAGCAAGTTCAAAACAATACTATCAGCAGCGTCCGCAAGAGTGCACGATATTGCACGAACGATTTGATGTTTTAATGTGTAGAAATTAATGTATTCTAAGGGTACATGCGTTGGTATAAGCCAGTGAATGATCATATCCTCTCAGATCTCAACCTCAATCGTGAACGAGCCCAACAAACGTTCATCGCGTTTTATCTACAGTGCCATCAGGCTGCGCTGGTGGGTATCGACAATAACGATCCGAGATGAACGTGATCGTCCATGTACCTGTAACAACGCCGAGTTGGAAGGTTAGTCAACCAATTATGTAGAGGAACGTTTGGGATTTACTGACCTTCTAGTGCAGAGAAAATCGAGTATTCTCTTGTGGTCACTCCTGAGACAGTATGTGTCTCCAGGACCTTTCCTTGTACGCCCTTCTTATTGCTCAGCTCGGCTCGTTGGTAAGTGAAGGTGAATGGAGGTTCGCCGATGAGCGTGAACACGATCTCGGCTTGGTCACCTACATACAACATGACAGATCAGTCCACCATCACTTTAGGTAAACGTATCTAGTGTATACGTACCTTCATGAATATCCTGGATAATCCTCTTCCCATGTCCTACTTGCGCAGAAGGAAGAGGATGAACCTGGTACCTCAAGTCCGTAACAGCCGTCCTACACATCTTCTGCTGGTGCGCTATCGAGGTGATAGCGAACTCGCCAGGCTGTTCCTGTTTGATCGCGAACGGCGAGACCTTGGCCTCTTGGTTGTACACCTTCCCGTTGATGCGGTAGCTACCCTCAACATCGTCAGCACTATTTGGGTTTAAGAGTATATAGAATGTACGTACCCGATAGCCCAAGGAGGCGTACCCTCAAGTTGGAACTGTGCGACCTCGCCCATACAGAAATGCTCCCTCCTATCAAACGGCACGATCGCAGCTGTCTCAGCCACATCCAACCATATCGACCTGTGCAAAGGATCAGGTATCGTCTGCTCGCATCCCGAGACGTCTCGGACGGAGTCAATCGTAACCTGGTGAGGACCGATAGACTTGAAGATATACGAAGGTAGGTTCAATCTCCATACGTGGTCAGGTACGACGAGGCTTTCCTGGCGTGTCTCGCTGGCGGCCAAGTTCTTGATGGTGAGTGCGAGACGGAAGGGAGGTGTCCCGGAGAGTTGGATCACACCGTCCGAGCCGCTGTTGTCATGAGGAGTGAGGGCATCGTTGAGACAATACGTGATCCGGTTCCGGTTCTTGAACCGCGCGGAAGGTCGCTGCAGCACCTGTTGCTCAAACAGTAATCTCTGCGAACGAGGAATAATCGCATTCTTGTTCTTCGCCAAGGGATACGCCGCATCGCCAATCTGCTTCACCTCGTAATAGATCCGCGCGGCCTCTGAGGTATGCAGCTGGAATCGCGTACGAGGCTGGATGCTGCTGAACGTGGGCTGGTCGATGATCTTCGTCCCGCCTGCTTCAGCGTCACGAGCGACGTTGTACATAATCTGGAACGGCGGGCGGCCTGTCAGGTCCAAATCGACGTGATCGTTGTTTCCTTCGCAGATGGGTAAGAGGATGTGTGACCCGTTGTGGGGCTGGTATATTGTTTCGATCTCTGGAGACAACTTGGCAGCTGGTCGTGGGATCCAGTCTACGGAATAATCTGCGCTGTCTTCGAAGACAGATCCAGGGCATTGAGTATCGGATACCTGAAAACGATTCATGAGCCGCTGCATGACCACACTTTGGCAATACAACATACCTCAGTGATCTCGTAAGTTCCTTTTTCAGTAACCTTCAGCTCATCGTTCGGGCTCTGTAAAGTAGCGGTAAAGACTTGATGGGGTGCTTCAGCACGTCTGTACTTCAACTTCCATGGCTGCAAAGCACACATATAAGGAACGAAGCATTCGGATGACATGACAGACACTTACTCCATCACCAGTCAGTCGAAGCGGGAGCGTCGCCTGTTCGCCCTCTAGAATGGTAACTTTGCGTTTGTCCTTGACACCGTAGAACTTGGCCGTAGGCTAAAAGAAAATCTAGTCAGCATGAACGAAACGAGAAGTGAACAAGCTCTTACTTTGACTCTTCTAACGTTGACGACAACACCAGGTACAGAAACAGACCGTTTGCATCCATATGCGTCCTCGACGCTCACTTCGTGGGGTTAGCCAGCATTCACAAACATATAAAAGTCCGCAAACTCACCAAGATCAACCTCAAAGGAACCGCCGTTCTTGTCGATAATCGCAGGAATAGGAATCTGGATCCTCTCGCGCTGCTTCTGCAACTTCGCAATCTGCACGATCTCAGACCCTCGTGGTCCCACGACCTGCAAATCAAGGTTCCACGGGCCCGTACCCTAACATGCACCATTAGCCTCTCATCCGGGATCCATAAAACACGACTCACCTTCAAATCAACCTCAACATCAACCTTATTCCCCTCACAACTACTAATCTTCTTCCTCCCTCCCCTCCCCCCCATCCCCGGCCTACCAACATTCACATTATGCGCAAAGTCCGCACTAGCAGGTGGATGCACGACCTGATCGATACTCGGGCCATCAAGCGGGACCTTCTTATAATTCGCATCGCTCAGCTGCGTGAACCGGAAGATGTAGTGCCCGCTCCGCTCGGGCTGGATGGTGAACTCGCCGCGGGAGGACGGGAAGACTTTCACGTCTTCGCGCGGAGGGGTGGATTTGTCTTTTTGGGAGGTGTAGTAGACGTGGAAGGGGGGTGTGCCGTGCAGGACTAGGGAGGCTGATACGCCTGTGTCTCCCGAGCTGCCACAACGCAAAATATGACATTCTCAGAATCACGATCACGGAGCAGTGGGAAGGATAGAGAGAAAGGGAGACGCACCACTCATGGATCTTCTTCCACTCAATCTCAGCAGTAGGCACCGGCCTCTCCACGACCCTACAAACATCCGGACTCTCCACATCCCCCTCACAATACCTCCCCTGCACCTTCGTAATCGCATACTCCCCCGGCGCGTTCGCCCTAAACGCCACCTCCGTCTTATTATCCTGTGTATGTAATGTCTTCACCCACGCCTTCAATTTCTTCGCACCCTGAGAGCCAGTGACCAAGAGCTCGTCGTCGGACGGCGGCGTATACTTCACCTGTACGTCCAACGGATAGTCAAGACTATCCGCCGAACGAGCGTCGATCGTCAAGCCCGTGTCTGAGCCTATCAACAATGCAGCTGGGTTGCCCGGTCCACAATGCTTGAACGACACACTCGGCCGTTTGAGCACGTCCACACTTCTCGTCGTCTTCCCATCCCCATTCCCGTTCGCAGCGACCTGGACGGTATTCCCAAGGGCGTCCGTAACCGACTCCAACACATAGGAGTGTTTGCCCAGAGCGTCCAACGATACCGTTAGCGGGACGGATAGCTGTTCGGGTCTCCTACTACTCGTCACAGCTCCCAGCCTCCTGTTACTCCCTCCTCCCGCAGAATGCTCACCACCCTCAATCCCCTCAACCATAAACGGCTCCCTCCTCCCATTAACATCCTTATGCCACCTCAAACTCAACGGCGGGACGCCATACACATCAATATTCAACTCCAACTCCTCGCCGGATCCGCTCGTCAGTCCAGGAGCCGCACAGCGTACTGAATGCTCTGTGGATAGAGCACTAGAGGAGGAGGAGGAGGAAGAGGAGAAGGAGGCGGAGGGACAGGGGACGACGGATAGTTCTGCGGGGAAGACGAGCCGCGCTTCGACGTTGGATGTGTCCATTACGCGTTCGAGGCGTACGATACCGGGTTTGTTGATGCGGAGGTGCACGAGAGTTTGGCTTCGCTGCAACGAGGACGACTTGCCCCCCTGCCTGCTGGTGTCAGAATCTTCACCCTCCTCTGAGTCGTCGTCGTCGTCATAGTCGTATTCATCGTCGTCCTCCGCGTCGCGTTTGGCAGAGGCTGCTACACGTGCGACTTGTAACGACTCTTGCCGCGAAGCTTCGATAGCCTTGAGGTCCTTCGCGCTCAAATCCACCCTGTCCACCTTCCCCACCGCCTTGCCATTACCATTCCCAGACTCATCATACCCGAGCGGCGTGAGCGTGTACCGTATCCCCGTCGGATTCGTATTGTTCAGGAGTAACGGTACGAGGATGCTCTCGCCTGGCGAGGCGATGCAGAATGTTTGGGCGTAGGGGTTTAGGTGTGCGGTGCTTATGGGGGACATACGGACTGTGTGTTGGCCGAGGAGGTGGGTGTCTTTGCCGGTTGTGTAGCCTATGAGGCTGCCGATTCCGAGGGTTGTGACTACGTCGGATATGCTGAACCGAGGTGCTGTCGACGCGACGTCTCCTGGGTCTTCTCATTATGAGTATTCACAACTACATAGTGCAGCATGTTAGTTAAGACTCACTAGTGAACCGTATACTAGGCACAAGACTCCACGCCCCTCCCACCCCCAAATTCACCGACACCGCACCAAACAGAAAGCCATCAACGAGCCATAGGGAGAGTATCTGAACGAGCACGACGGACTTGGCGTAGTCGAGCCGCGGTATTCGGAGGAAGGCGAGGAGGGCGAGGTAGAGGAAGTCGACGAAGAACCATTTGAAGGCGTAGTGCGCGTTGTGGCCGTCGATGAAGAGGTAGCGGAAGATGTCGATGAATTTTATTGCCTGGAGGGGAGGTTGGGTTAGTGGTGTGGTAAGGGAGAGTGAGAGGGGGAGGTGGAGGGTGGCGCGAGTGAAGGCAGGTTGAAGTGACAACAACCCCCGAACTATGAGGAATTAGAAGGTTGTAAGAAGTTAACTTACTTGTATAAGAGCCCCCAAACTCAAATAATACAATCTCTGCGAAGGAACATCAATAAACTCCTCCGGGATGAGCGGTTTCTTTTGCAACGGTTTCGTTTCCGTAGACATATTGCCCCTGCCAGCAATCTGTCTCGCTTGTCCTGCTTGTCTTGCCTGTCTTCCGTCAAGCTATTTGTTTGTCTAGTTCATAAAAACGTTACGTGTCCTAAGCAAAATACAAGTTCGTCGTGGTGGAGGTCAAGAGACAATGAAGGTGAGTGACACTTCTGCACGCGACGCGCTTTCTGCGTGACCGCATTCGGTCTTAGACGCTCATGTTTATTTGAGGATATTTTCCCGCGCCACAAAGATTGAGCGTGGGAAGTTCCGAGGCCACATTGCTTTTGTTAGGCTCGGAGGCAATGCGACAAGGTTCCCGCGGTTGCGTGATATCGTTACTCCACCGACGCACTGTGAGAAGGACCCCTGACAATAGGCGAAGAGGCCAGATTTGACGCCGAAAGAAATTGTCCGGACTTGCCGTCTCGCCTCCGGGCGATTTCATGAGCGTTAAAGTTACAAATAAGGAAATTTTCAGATATTTTGATCTCACCTCCGGT
>JAXQGX010000189.1:0-20786 GCA_037040455.1 Irpex sp. P115-07
CCAAAATGTTCTTAACGCCCACGTAGCGCCGGGTGCGAAAAAAGTTGGATTCCATATCTTTCTGCAAACCGCAGTAATAGCCATACAAAGAGAATAGCTGGTCTAACTTAACTCATTGGTCGCTCCAAGGGTCATTCTCGCTCATTAATTTCATCTCCTGGCAATCAAGTCATGCACATCGTCGGATAGACTGGGTACTCTGGTGCCAGTGCAGTAGCTTCCGAGTTATGCGCACAAGAACGGCGTCCACTCACCTCCATCTCACTGGGACGTATGCGGTACTTTCGTGTATCATCGTGAGCAACCCTCATCCCTTGGTGTTTATGGGATAAATATTCAGGGCTGAGAAGCATTTTGGAAACGTTCATGGCTTTTTGGTGCGCAACTGTATCGTCCGTCTGCAGTGTACACTCTAATGTCCATGCTCACTCGAAAGTTAGCACCAGCATCCCTCTCTTTGCAATGACCTAGAGCTCTGACATATAACGGGACTGTTGACACTACTCAGTACTGTACATGTGACTTCTTACTACGGTGAGTTCCTCGCATCAATTCTCTGCCCTCATGCAGAAACTTGATGACACCTTCAGACAATGCAAGTAGTCTGTCCTCCCCTCACCTCTATGCCTTCTACTGTGTGCCTCATCACATTTTATCAAGATAATACTATGTGACAGGTCCATGGTAAACTAAGGACAAGAGTGGGGGTCATTGGTCTGGCAACTCTATCCTTGTGGTAACTACATCATCTGCAAGAATCATCATAACACTGAGTACTTCTCTCTAACCTTCTGCACAAGACCAAGCTGTCTAATTCGATAGAAGCTCTGACTGATCTCTTCATCAGCCTGGACGCTGCAAGAGGTCATGTAGAGTGTCAACAGCCATTCTACAAAGCTGTCTTCAAAGACCATCTTCTCTGGCTTGAATCGAGTAATCCAGGTCTTGTATTTCAATATTGGCCTATGTGGCTGTGGTGGTATGTATCCTTTATCAGCTGCTCTGAGGACTTGTCTCTGGACACGGTCAAGACATGCTCTTATGAGAGCATGGTTGGCCACAGCCTTCAACTCTGTGGAAGAGTTTTGGATGAACTGATTAAGTGCATGGTCCTGACTTGCAGTAGAAGAGCTAGCACTAGCATTTTCTTCTCCATGAACTAGAGTTGAGTCTTCTGTTGACTTGTAGACAAGTTGAGTCAAGAGGCTGAAAAGTGTCCTGAACTGATCTTGATATTGGAGGACGTTTCCCTGGTCCACGAAAAGGATTCCAAAGTAAAGGATCTTGAGAGCGTGTGTAAGCCTTGAATAGATCTCCAAGTGGTGGTTTTCAAAGATAGCAGGATTTAGAAGTGTATTGTTCAGGTTTTGAAGTGTCTGCTCATCAACTGATATCAAGTCAGAAATATGATTGTATGAGTGAGATAGTCAATGTACCTTTTGGCAAATCATAGTGTTCAGTGTCAGTGCATACTCCAATAAGTGCCAATTCCTGCACTTGACCAAGGGCCTGCAAAATAGCCAGTATGCCTCGTGCGAGGTGCGAGGCTTGGGCAATGAGGCGGACTAGCGCTTGAGTTGCCAGGCGGTTCTTCGATGTTCATGGGCGCCTCTCGAAAGTCGTTTCGGCCAGCAAAAGAATTAAGGGTTTGCTGGCAACAGGAACACGTCGAGCCCATCAAAGAAGGCAACAATACTAGAAATCCAAATTAAACTTGGCTTTACGACGCAGTGACCAGAGGCAAACTACGTACTCAAACGGTCTGAACCGTCACGAACCCTGAGGCCTGAGCGCTGCTATGCCGTTGAGTATTCACGACCTCAGAGCGCAATGCGTAAGACACATCGAACGGCCAGCAAGAACATGACTGCGTTGCCTGTGGTGCATATATACAGTATTCGGCGTGAACGACGAAGAGCTGTGATTTCGTTGCATGAGTTTGGGATTAGGTGTATGATCACGGACGCACAGACCGTTCACCGGAAAAACACCTCGCTAGGGACTTATCACCATGTTGTAGGCCTCCTCAGTACTTCGCGGCGATCTTCCAATGTACTACCGACTGAGTAGGCCGCGTCCGTCTGTAGTAATTGGTACACGTCGTCCGCCACTTCCTACGCCCGACCGACAACATTCAGGACTCCGATAAACGGCGAGCATTGTCGGGTGCTAGAGACCAGATACGTCTGTGAGGTAGTCACGAGCTCTGAATATAAACAGATCTCAGTTCACTAAAGTACAGGCAGCACAAACAAAGTACTCACCGAGCGAGTCGTTCAACGCAAGCGCACCAGGAAAGAGACCACCTGCTTGCAATGCAGCGTTCTAGCAAGGAAATGTCCAGATGATTGTGGGACGCAAGTCGATTTGCTCGTCCGAGCATGTTGGTGGTGGACGTCGGCGAAGAAGATCGCACCAAGACCGACCGGCGTCTCGAACAACCTCTCATCCTCCTCTCATCTTCTCCCTCATCCATGTCCTCTACTACAACCTCACGCCAACCCTCCAACTGCATGGACGTCTACTTATCGGCTCTGGGACATCCTTGAACAACTATATTGCGCCCTTTCACGACTGAGAGGACGGTCAAACCACTGGCAGCGACAATGACAAGGAACAAATCTCAAGATACGTCCATCGTCTCTCTGCCTCAATTCCAAACGGCGTACATGCTCGTTATAAGCACTTCCGTAGAATATACAAGCTCGTCGCAAGCCAACATCAATGAAGGCCGGGAAGGTTGTCAGAGAGGTTCACAGTTCGAGGTGAGTACTCCACCCTCTGTCTGTGTTGCGCACGCTCACGACCGTTTCCGTTCACGATCGGCTGCCTTCTGCTCGGCATATGTGAAGTTACTGTGCACGTCGCGTGTTGTGGTGAGGCATTATATGGAGTACGCCTGCTCACCGTATTCGCGTTCACGGTACGTGCTCCTTACAAGATCGCTTCTGACAACTTCTGCTACAGATATCCATCCCATGCATCCCCAACGACCTCAGAGCACTGCTCCCGTCCTCCACCCATGAATACTCGATACCTCTCGCTCACAATCGACAAGCTCCACCATGTTTAACTTCTCACATGCCCTTCGAGCTGCTACCGTCGTCAGTATGACTCTATCATCTACAAGTAGGTCGTTCTGAAGCTGAACGTAACCCGCCTGCTCTTCAATCAGTCGTTGCCCGTCAGTTCCCGACGGAAATGACAACGATATTTTCTTTACTCCCGTCGGACACTCTTAGCACGATCGATCTCTCGATGTTGCGTCGTCGATGTCGCGTGTTTCAGATTGAATGGACTAGAGCCATTGGACTGTGGGAGAAACGCAAGGTTACACAGTATAAGAGGACTTGGATCTTGTGAGTGCCATGTAAAGCCTCGTATTCTTATAACCTTCACTATCTACATCCGCATAGTCCACCGCCCCTCCCTCTCGTTCGCTCTGGTCGCAAATAAGCATCCCCCCATCAAAGGAGAGAAACGCCTTCGAGTTCACCAAGTACACGTGCCATCGAGGTCGACTAAGAACGAGGGCATCCGGCCCAACATTCGACGTCAATCCCCGAATTACGATAAGGTACGCACGAGTACGACTCGGGAGAGACGAGTGTACGCCGTGGCACCTCAGACGGCGTTCGTCGTCGACTCATAGCCCCAAACCCGACATAGGACTGTACGAACGTGGACGAATGCCAAGACGACTTCCATTAAGCCACCGTCAGAACGGCTCGCGGTGCGCCGACGTGCCTTTTTCGCGATTCCCGTTCGATGACAAGGCTCTCTCATCTGTACTTCCCAGTATCCTACAGATATGTAGATTGGAAGAAATATATTTCTTTCATCCCGAACTCTCAATACAGATTTCCCACCTATGTACTGTGCTACGAAACGGAGTCTACTACGGTATCCTCCAGAGAAAACGACACACGCATCGTAGGTCTCTACCTCGACACGTCTGCAGATTACGATACCCTCCGATTGCCCCGACGATAGACGTGCTGATAACACGCCCTACCTGCGACCCTCCAAAATGGTGAACACACGGCTGCGTGAGCTAGAACTTCTAGCACGTCCATGCATGAAGATAATGCACTCGCAATCGTCTTCGTTCCTGCGAACGAGTCCGGAGATGCCAACGTTGACCGAAATATGTGAAAATTATGATACGCACCTAAATTCAAAACTTCATGGTTCTGCCGCTCGTCCCGTTTCTCGGACGAGTTCGGGGACTACAACGACGCTGCAATACGGACTTTTTGCAGTTGCGCGAGCCTCTCCGTGGTTGATTGACAACGAGAATACGGGACAGCGCATATAAACTATGCCTTGACCCTCGTAAGTTGCATATAGCTGATCGAGGGGAGTTGTACTATCGTCTGTCAGCTCACCCAATGAGATGAATACTTTGCTCACATACCATGACCCGGACTACGATGGTAGACGTGCCGTGATGAGAGAGTCTTCTGGGCATCTCGCAGCGGTCTTCAGTGGGCCCCAACGCTGGACTTTATCGGTTCGAATGCCGGCGTACACGATTCTGAAGGGTGTCTTGCGCGTCACGCTCATTGAACCTATTTCCGTGGATCCTTCGTGGTGCCGTTGAAAAGGATGGTCACAGCGGCGTGGACGACCGGAAAGGCGACAGGGCTCGACGTAGATCGAGCCCATGAACTCGATTCCCTCCATGCGGGCGTGCTAGTCGTCCGGACGTCAACGCGTTGAGACGGCTCAGGAAAGGTAGGGGCCTTGATGTAAGGGCGACGAGGACGGGTGGTAACATACGTACATCGTAGGTCGGCCTAGATAGGTAGGATGCTGCAAGTCATCTAATACGTCAGATAGCGTATTTCTAGAGAAGGATAGCACGCACCGAATGCGCTCTTCCTAATCAGCCCCACCCTCGTTCTCACATTCTGGTCCTCGCAGACAACCACTCGTTGTTCCAGTGCACCGGCGAAGGCTTCGCGCAGGGAGGACCGCAAATGATCACCAAGTCGCTATATGCGTCACAATACTAATCAGCTGCCGCGTAGAGGAGTTCTAGTCCGCGGATGTATACGTCGTCCAGCAAGGCACTCACCCAAACGAGAGAGATTGCGTCGAGGGTCGCTCGAGGCTGCTGTGGACAAATGGTACGTTCATATTGCCGACACTGAGACTTCTCGTCGAGTCAACAGCCTATAGTGACAAGCAGCGTGGAAAGAGGGTGGCTCGCCTGATTCGGTCGTGGACGTGGAGAGAAAGGACAGCAATCAATGACGTCACGCGCTCAAGCAGTCAAACGGACTGGCGAGAGGAAAGTCGCGGTAACGGTCACCGTCTGCTTCGCCACCCACCACGATCTACCCAATAAATGACAGGGTGGCCCATAGACAACTAGAGAGCCCCGAAAACACGCGGCGTCGATGCCTCTTCGCGTCGATGCCAACTTGTCGAGGCTACTCGGGTGCTACTATAGCGCTACTAGCCCGACTGCGAGAGTTCTAGCTTTTACAGTGAGTACTGTGTCGTTTGCCTGTGTTTCGTTCAACACCAGTCAGTCTGTGCTCTCTTGCGCGTCCTGCTAGAGCCTCACTTCTCCTCGTCATCTCTGCTGATATCGCTACCACAACACTAGGCTCCTGAAGACAGTCAAACTGACGACTGCGGCTCAGCGACGACCTCCCGATACGCGTTGATACCTATACGCCTCGACCTCCATTCGACGAGGCCACTCGTGTGCTACCGTGATCCGACGGATGCTGGAAACGGTCTGGGAGAGTGACTCGGTTTCTCGGTGAGTGTCTTGTTGTTTGCCCATGGTACGTATGCATGCTAACGTTCGTTCATCGTTCGCTCGATCGCAGTTAGCTCTCTTACACATCCAGCCAGTGCTCCTACGCGCATCTAAGACAACACTTGCTGCTGTGAGCTCTGGTGTGATACTTTACCCTCCGGTCTCGTTCCCGACCTCCCTGTGCCTCCCTGACGAGCAAGCACCTTAACGGTAGTCTCTGAGACAACCCAACGACCTCAACTTTCTCACTGGCACCTCAACAACAAAGCGACACGCATAGATTCGCGCGCACGCTCTTATACAACGGTTGCTTTTCTCGCGTTGCGAATCGATTCTCGGTGGGTATATCATCTGCCTATGGTTCGTCCAACGCCAGTCAGCATGAGCTCTCTTGCGCGTCGAGCCTGAGCTCTCTTGCGCGTCGACTCAGAGCCAGAGCATCCCGTCCTTCCCTCCCGTTTTCGTTGCTGTTATCGCCACCATCACACTGAGACCCTGAAGACGGTCGAACTGACAACTGCGGCTCAGTAACGACTTCCAGATATGTGTTGATACCTGATACCTACCCACCGTGATGCCAACCTGACGAGGCTACTTGTGTGCTATACAAGTTTGACATGCATGCGTACCGTGAAGCGAGAGAGGCCGGGCTGGAGAGGGTCGGGGAGTAGAGTAGTTTTCAGGCAAGTATCTTGTCGTTCGCTAATACTCGTGCATGCCAACGAACGCCCTCGTTCGCTCGATCACGGTTAGCTCTCTTACATACCGAGCTATAGCCCTTACGCGCATCTATCGCGACCGTACACGATTTTTGCTACGGTCAACTCTCCTTTTGATACGTTACCCCCCGGTCTTATGTCCACCTTCCCCGCGCCTCCCTGACGAACAAGCAACTCGTTACTTGACGGCAGTCGAACGAGCGACGACCCCACAACCTCAAGATACAATTGGATCGCCACACCGCTGCGACTGCAAAGCGACCTGTATACATTTTACGTGCACACTCTTATGCATCGGTTTCCTTCCGGCATTGCGAACTGGTAAAGGCTGAGATGGGCTAGCCGTGTTTCGCGGTTTCTTGGTGAATACTGCATCATCTGTTCGAACTTCGTAGTACGTGTGCATCCTGACCTCCACCCTATTCGCTCGATACCAGCTGCCCTCTCCTACGTACCCATCAGAGTCCTTACACATGCCGACGCGGGCTCGGAGTGCGTGACTGTGCGTGTTTTTTGTCACCTTCGACGTCTCTCCCTTCCCACAATCATCTTCACCCCCAGCCTCCTCAACCCGTGCTCCCTAAAACCCTCGGATGTGCGGTGGGCTTTCGACTGCGATTAGTAGGGCTCAGTAGCAGCCTAGCCTATCCATCCCGATGTTGCCCAATTTGTACCGCGAAGTGATGGAGGCTGTACAGGGTCTGGGAGGTTTCCAGGTGAGTATCTTGTCGTTTGCAGGTACTTGTGCATCCTGACGCTCTTTCGTCATTATCAGTTAGCTCCCTAAGTCTCTTACATGTGATCAAGCGGACCGAGATCAACGTCGACGTCTCGCTCATCCCGCCATCATCTTCCTCTCTTGACATTGCTCTTCATGCTACTCCGGCATACACGCCTAACCTCCGCAATTCCTACTTAAGCAATGATGCTGTGCCCCCTGAAGAACATAGTCGAGCTTGCGACGACTTCGGCCTGATAATAACACTCGAATTACTTCGCTGTGGACGTGCATACTCGCTGTTGGTATGCACTGTCCAAGTGGGTCGATGAATGCAGGGAGGGTCTGGGGGAGTTCAGTGATACCTAGGTGAGTGTGTGTGCGTGCTAACGAACGTCCCCGCTCACTCAATATCAGTTCATTGCTCTCTTACACGTCGAGCCATGAGTTCTTGTGCGCATCAACCGCGACTATATGTGGTACTCGTTACGGTGAGGAGTATCTACTATCGATGCGTTATCGCCCAGTCCGGTTGCTAACTTCCTACGCTGTCCACCACCCTCACCTTTGCTGCCTCGACCGCAGAGGCTGACTACGCATAGCCTGCCACAACGTTCCTCCTTCACAACTCCCCTCCTATATCAACACCCCGTCGTCATTGCATACAGCCTCTTGTACGCCTCCTCAACCATCTCTCTGTCTCGACAAACACACCGGCCTCCCGTTCAGTCGCACTCTGGTGTTGATCAGTCTCAAACCTACCGTATTTTAGGATGGCCGGCTTACAAGTTTCCACTTATTATGTCCACACTCAATACACCACGTGAGGCATCTTGGACGCCAGGCGAGCTCAAGAAAGGCACTGGTGATCAGCCATGTCACCCAGGAAGGGCTTCTTGATACGGTCTCACTCTTGCTCATCGCTTCGATGTCAAGTGATATTCACTTCCACTAGCAGCTGTCGCACAAGAGTCGTGGAACAGTCAGGGTCAGGAATGATCGTCTGAGAAAGTACTGCTACTATGATTCTTGGTAAGCACATTGTGTCGTATATTTGTATGTGCGCACTCTAATGGCCATCTTTGCTCGCTTGATATCCACTCTGTTGTCTTGAATGTCTTTTGTGTCAACTGGGGTCCTTATGCTCAACACAACTCATGATCCGACTGTACTCGGTGCTTTCTCTGGTGTGTTCTTGTATTGATATGTTACTCTCAGCTACATCACCACCTGTCTATATTGTACAATTTATGCACTGATAATTGTTCCTATTCCCTATTGTTGGCCTGTCAAGGAAAGGAGAGGGAAAAGCTGGTACATGTTCCAGTCACTCTATCCTACTTATAATGATTACACTGTCTACAAGAATCACAACATGGGGTACTTTTCTCTAACCTTTTCCACAAACCCAAGTTGTCTGATCCTATAGAACCTCTGATTGATCTCTTCATACAAGTCATCCTGATCCTCATCACTACTAGAGGCCATGTAGAGTGCCAACAGCCACTCCACAAAGCTATCCTCAAAGACTGTCCTCTCTGGCTTGAATGTCAAGACCCACTGCTCGTACTCCAGAGCTGGGTCATACTCCCATTCTACATCAGCTGCCTTGACATCTTGCCTCTGTATATGTTCAAGGCATGCCTTTATCAGAGACTTGTTGGCCTTGGCCTGCAACTCTGCGGAGGAGTTTTGAATGAGCTGAACAAGTACATGGTCTTGGAATGGAGTAGGTGTGTCAGCACTAATAAGTTCATGTGCTTGAGCTGGTGTAGAATTTTCTGTTGATTGGTAGACAACTTGAGTCAGGGTCCTGAAAAGTGTTCTGAACCGCTTCTGATATTGAAGGGCATTTTCTTGGTCAACAAGATGGATCCCAAAGTAAAGCATCTTGAAAGCATGCGTAAGCCTAGAGTAGATCTCCAATGGACGGTGTTCAAAGAGAACAGGATTGGAAAGTGTGTCAATAAGGTTTTGAAGTGTCTGCTCATTAACTAATAACAAACATTAAGTCAAAAGTGAAATACCAAGAGTTATAGAACTAATATACCTGTTGGCACTTGACATTGCTTATTATCAGTGCATACACCAATAAGTGTCAACTCCTGGATTTGGCCAAGAGCCTGCAAGATAGCCAGTGTGCCATTCTGTAGAGAGAAACAGCTCTTGATTATAGATTGTAATGACTCTAGGTAAAATTCATATCTTGCTATATTGGCCAAGTTCCACATGCTAACCAGAGCACCGACAATGCAAAGGTTTCTGTCTCCCTGATTTGCAACAGATGCTAGTTCTAGGTCAGTCTTTTGACTGTAGTTGTTACTAGCAGTGGGCTCTGTGTCTTGCAATATTGCAGTAATAGGATGTGATAAGAACTTCACAGCATGATAGCATAAAAGAGGTCCCCAGGCATAGTCATCATTCCAAGCGCTCCAAGGCCAAGAGGTCATGTCTCCTTGCAGTGAAAAGGGATCAGAAGGACATGTTTCTCCACAGCCACGAAGGATGATATCTGCAATAGTTTCAAAGTACTGCATGCATAGTTCCCAACTCCAATTGCGATCTTTGGCCTTGTTAGTCATGTGTATAAAAAACCAGCTATAAGCACAATGCTTATCCCTAGCTTCTCCACAGCTTTTGGCAAGGGCACGTACTATGTTAGTACCATGTTGCTGCAAAAGCTTCACACCAGATTGAGGGAATTGATGTCGGCTAGCAGAGAACAAGAGGCAAAGTGCATGCAGATTGACATCTTGTATCATCCACTGATTATCCTTTGCTTTTATGAATTGCACTTGAAGGTGATGACAGAGAATGTTGATAATGCCAGTGTACGCAGGCCTTGTCAACAGCCACAAATCCGCATCATACCAGGGCCGAGAGAGCAGGTCAGGTCTCTGTACACGTGGCTCAATCAAGTGATACAGAAACTTGACTATATCCTCCCACGTGGAATCCTGGATTTGCTGGAGAGATTCAAAGATGACTGTGCCAATGAGTTCATCGTTGGACTGGACACTGTCAACTTCAGCAAGTATCTGTAAGTCGGAGGTGTCCTTCATGACAAATCCCCTCTCATTATGCAGAGAGTAGTGGACGTATAGGGAATTCCCAAGTTTCTCTGTCCAGGATTGAACCCAGTGACCTGTGGGAGCCTTATAATACAACCAATAGGCACCTCTCGTACTGCTCTGACTACATGCATATGCACACTGAGATGCATAGATTTGAGCAATGTGATTTTATATGGACATCGGGGGAAGAACAAGGGGAGCATTGTGACAGTGGTGAAGCAGAAAGCCCATCCTGCAACAAGTGGGAGACTGGTATCCCCAACACTCTCATGCACTGAGGCAGTGAAGTAGCAGAGCCCTATGAAGAATAGGGCAAGAGCAAGCTGCTGCAAGAGGGGAAGGACAGCAGCAATCTCAAACACCTTCCACGTCATTAGACCAGGCTCTCGGTAGTGGCGGATGCGAAGCCGGGCATGAGGCGAAGGATTATCAACAGCAAGGTACTCTCGGAGCCACTGCTTGACCAGTATGGCAAAGGAAGCAGTCATCAAACTGAAGATGAGTGAGGCAAACCAGAGCACATTAACTCGGATGTCATTGGAAGAGGGTTGGAAGGGAGGGGGGACAGCAGGAGCAAGAGCAATTGTGGGGTCTGAGGATGAATTGTATGCATGGAGGTACATCTGTTGCATGACAACAAGAGACTGGGCCGAATCAGCAGCGGTCTGTGCATTAGGATCAGGGAGGAGGTTGGAGTATGATTCCACAAGGAAGGCGGTGAGCGCCGCGGAGAACAAGCCAGCCTACAAGACAAGTCATAAGTAACAGTGCAGCGACAGAAGAGAACAACTACTTACAAAGGTCAGCAAGGTATCAATATCCTCCTTGGTATTCTTGACCTTCTCCTCGTCGTACTCGCGCATATGTGCGGCCATGGCCGCCCATCCGGTCGGTTGGCCAGAGAGAACATATCGCACGTTCGAGTCCGCATTCGCATCCTCGCTATTTGGCGTACTCGCGGGGTCCTCTTTGGTCTGCGGCGAGCGCACCTCCGGCACATCAGCCATGTCCTGCAACGACGGCTCGTTGGCATCTTGCGACGACGAAACACCCTGCGCCAAGGGTTTGCTCGGCGGACCAGCCGCGTCACATTCCCCAGGAGGGCTCATCACGTCGTGCGCAGAGACTGCGTCAAACCGCACCGTGCCGTGTCGTGTCGGCTCTGCAACAGGCTCTCCTCCGGTCAGCACGGTCCCTGGTGGTGCACCTCCTGGTGACACACCTTCCATCGGCACTTCCGCTGTCGGCACAGATCCTTGCAGCTCGGCTGCGGTCGGCTCTACAGCAGTCGGCTCAGGTCCAGTCGGCACATCTCCAGTCGGCACATCTCCAGTCGGCACATCTCCAGTCGGCACATCTCCAGTCGGCTGTCGTGCGTTCGGCTCGAGCACTGTCGGCACAGGTCCAGTCGGCACATCCTCCGTCGGCTCTAGTGCATTCGGCTCGAGCACTGTCGGCACTCCTCCAATCGGCACTCCTCCAGTCGGCTCAGTCATATCGGGTCAAATCCAGGTGAGAGAATCGTCTTCTGCGTAGGCGTTTCCGTCTGCGGCTACTAGATCCTCACTAGAAACGAACCAAGATATTAGTGTTAACGCGCGAAGTCGGATAGTAGCTGAGGGAAAGTTGCTTACCGGTCGTTCTCGAGGCGTGGGGGTAAAGGGAAAGGAGGCGGGACGAGGACACGCAAGGGTTATATAGAGGACGCCTCGTGGGTGCACGACGTTTGGCAGGCAGATGAACGCTGGACAGCCTTCGAATTGAGTTGTATCGGCGGCTCCGGAGGGTCGGTTTGGCGGGTGTCATGGAAGCTAGAACGTTGTTCTATGCGCCGCCGCGATACTTTGTACAGTTTACATTTGTCGTCTCAGAGGATAGACCCGAACTGAGTGGTATTCGACAGCGTCGCAATTCTTGTAGAGGACAGATGGCACAAATCACGAACGACACGCACTAACGCCAGCGTGAACGTCAACGTTCAGTTGTGGAAATCAGGAAACGTTCGTACAGGGTCCTAGCGCCAGTGGTACGGTGCCTCGACGTTTCCTACGTACGTCAATGATCTGCAGCTATTCAACCTACGGTTAGATCGGTGTGGATAGAAACACGAAGCGCAATACTCACCATGAAGACTCAAGTCCTTTTCGCAGAGGTGCGACGGTACATCGCCAACAGAGGTGTTAAATTCACCGAACCTCAAGAGATGTGAACGATGAGCTCCTGTTTCGCATCATGAGATTGGATATAATCATGTACCTTCGACGTGTAGGCCAGTAGACACTCGCCGGGGAAACACTGTTCCTTTATTACGACTATATCCCTATTCCGCGGAACTAGTCTTCTGCACCGAACACTACGTTATGCCCGTTGAAGATATCGGTGCACGTTATCGTGTACTAGAACGGACGTTATAATATCCTACACCGCAAGATAAGTACCTCGATTGAACATATCAAGAGCGACGAACGTACCGTTTGAGCGATCGCACTGGGCGCAGGGTGGTGTTGGCGTCGCATTGCCTGCCGGTAACGACTCTCGATGTCACCCGTACAAACGCACTGGCGTCCCGTATATCTGCTGCTGCTGGCAGTAGATTCAGGGTGTCAAGAAACGAGTCGAGGTGCTGAGAGGACGAAGACAAGTGTAGAGTAGTAGCTTGACGGCAGTAAAGGCTCCCAGAAAGCCATTCAGCAACAAGACAAGACAATGAGGGCTTATCCGAAGAGTGATACTATGCATGATGCATGAGAGGCGAGGCAATACATCTTGAGAGTAAACGACACGCACCGAGTGATAGCCCACACAACATCTGAGCAGCCTCCTCCTCGCTTCCAATCCCTCGCTACACTGATGACTCGTTCGCATTCGCCTATAGCGTATAGGATATCGTGCACATCCGCAAAGCTGTAAATGCCAGATGCGCACTATAACGATGGCAGTCGATATAAGTAAGTGTCGTATACTTGATTCATTGGCAGTGTGTACAGCATGAGTAGACTGCTCACCGAACGAGACCCGGACGAGATAGCCTAGCCATTTAACTTGCACTTAACCTGACTTCATGTCGCGGTTTTAGAACAATGGAAATTTGAGGTATTTGCTGACATGCCGTCCGGAAGATGTGTTGTATGGAGGTGAGGTGAGCGCAACAGTCAAGATGGATTGAGACGAACCGGCGTCTCGATCAACCTCTCCTCTCCCTCTCATCTTCGTCTTTGTCTCTTTCTCGTCCTCCTTCTCCTTCTCCTACTTCCTACCTCTCACCTCAGCACCCTCTCCTATAGCCTCACAACCACTCGGTAGCTTCAACCCCGTGCACTCATTAGTCCTGGTCCATACTACTCAACAAACCTGGACGCCTGGTCAGCTTGAACTTGAAGACGGTCAGACCGGCGACGATGCCCAGTAATAACCTCAAGATACACTCACACTGTCTCCCCTGCCTCGATCCCAAGCGACATACGTACTCGTTGTATGCCCCTCCATAGAGCATACCAGCCCATCTCAAGTCGACGTCGTTGAATACTGAGAAGGATCTTGGAGAGGTAAACAGCTTCTAGGTGCGTACTCCACCCTCTGTCTGTATCGCGCACGCTCACGAACGTTTCCGTTCATTATCAGCTGGTTTCTACGCCGCATATGTGAAGCTGCCGTGCACGTCACGCGGATTGCACACGGAGTACGCCTGCTCACCGTATTCGCGTTCACGGTACGTGCTCCAACCGACTCGTTTTCGGCATTTTCTGCTGCAGTCATGCCCCATACATCCCCAAATCGAAATCGGAGGACCGACGATATCTCCCAGTTGACACGAGCTGTCCCGTCACCCATCCAGCCCGCTCGACAACCCTCGACCGTGCTCATTTTCTCGTATATCCTTCTAACTGCTGCCTCCGCCACTATGGCTCTACCATCGACGCACGGGCCTCACAGGAGCCTAATACAGCCAGCCTAGTCCGCGATTCATTCGTAGTACGGAGCACGTTGGTTCTCAACGTAAATCTTGACGATACCTCCTGTACTCCTGACGGATACTCTCAGCTCGATGTAAGGCCGACCTCACGTCTTCTGCTGTCGACGTCCCAAGGATGTTCAGGCGTGGATCTAGTCGGACTCTAGTGCCGTGGACAGAGTGTAGAGATAGATGTAAGAACGATACCAGAGGACTTGACTTCGTGAGTGTCGTTTATCGTCTTCAATGCTGTCACGCTACCGTCCACTCAGTACGCACACACTCTTTCTCACCCCCGCTTCAAGCCGCCATGTTCGTGAGCAAAACTCTCGCTATATGCAAGCCCCAGAATGACCAAGAACGTCAAGATCTGGTCCAGTCCCGGCCATACGAGGTGTTCTCAGCGACCCCGCACTGGTTCATCGGTGCATACCACACTGCCTTCGTCGCCTATCCGACCACGTCCACTATATCTGGTTACCACCTACTGTCGACCCTCGCAGATTGACGTCTTCCGTCGTCCACTCATAGCCCACACGCGACGTGAGACTATTCGAACCTCGAACGAATGTTAAGAAGCGAACGATGCATCTTCTTGCACCGCGGCTGAGTGTTCGCTCAATGTGTGTGGTGTTCGTACGCGTCGCTGGCTCCATCGAGCTGCGTTCGAAGAGGAGGGACCTCTCGTTGGTGGACTCCCGTCCCCATGTGCGTGGTAGATGATACCAAATATATTTCTTCCACCCTAGAAATCTCAAACATACATCGCTTTCTATCTGCTGTGCTACAGAGGTGGCCTACTATGGTACCCTCGAGAAGACAGACATTGCCATGACACGTCTGCAGGTTGAAATTTCGTCGAATGTCGACAATACGCTCGAGCGTCGTTCCTTCTCGCGAACGCGTCCGGGTATGTCAACGTCTATCTGAAGCACCTGAAGGCTGAGCTAGAAACTCCCCTCTTCGGACGAATTTGGGGACGCAATCTTGATTGCTTGCAGTCTCGCGAGCCTCTCCGTGGTTGATTGACAGCGCGGCTACGGTCGACGCAAATAATCTACTCACGCAGGCCGCATATACGTTAACAAACAATCTGTACGGTCCTACGTGAGCTCTAGTAATGGCATACCTGCTTTGCCTTTGTCCTAAACTTGCTCTACTCCAGCGTAAACGTGCCTTTGTTGAAAGGTCCGTCAAAACTTGAAGCCCTCTAGCCATCTCGCGATAGCCTTTCAGAGCACCGAAGGCTGATTGTGTCCGTATGTCGCATCGGTGAGCGTATGTCGTGTGAACTTTTGCGCATCATATCTGCGGGTTCGAGGTTCTCGTGGGGTTGTGTAAGCAGACGGAGAGTGGTGACTGAACAACCCGCAACACGACAGGGTGCGAGCAAGATCGAGATTATCTGCTGGTACCATAAGAACGGTACCCTCCATGCGAGCGTGCTAAACGTCCGGACGTTTACACAGAGAGACGATGTATCGATGCCGGGGAGGTACGCTGCATCGGGTGTTGTTGCTGGGGTAGACAGTACCAGGGAATGGGAAACACGTTGGTCGAGGTAAGGGCGCTGAGGTCTCACGCAGCTCGACCTAAGTAGCGCAGGTAGAATCTGAAACACATATTGAGAGTAAAATAGCACGCACCGAGTGAACTCACACCACCCACTCGCATCCTCGTCTCTCGCAGACAAAACCTCGCAGGCCCGGTCTACGAGCTAACATTTCGCGCAGTGGGGCTTCAACCGGTCATGAAGTCGTTATATGCAGCATACTACGAATTCACAGCAAGATGAGAAAGCCTCAGTCCACGAGCTCATACACGCCGTTCAGAAAACTACTCACCGAACGAGAGAGATTGCGTCGAGGGTCGCTCGAGGCTGCTGTGGACAAATGGTACGTTCATATTGCCGACACTGAGACTTCTCGTCGAGTCAACAGCCTATAGTGACAAGCAGCGTGGAAAGAGGGTGGCTCGCCTGATTCGGTCGTGGACGTCGAGAGAAAAGGACAGCAATCGATGACGTAACGTGCTCGAGCGGTCAAACGGTCCGGCGAGAGCAAAGTCACGTAGGATCAACGTCTCCTCCCTTCGCCACCCACCACGATCTGCCCAATAAATGACACAGTGCCCCATAGACAACCTAAAAACACACGGTGTCGACTCCTCTTCGCGTCGACGTCAATGCGACGAGGCTCCAGCCTGAGAGAGCTCCACGGCCGAGCCACTGTGCGTGCTACTCAGGCTGAACGTCCTCGTTCGCTCGTTGCCCTTGGATATGCGGCGAACTTTCGCCCGCTACTGTAGTATGGTCAAGCTCCAGATACGCGTCGGTGCCCTCGATTTCGCCCAATTTGCACTGGGAAGTGATGGAGGCTGGAAACGGTCTGGGAGAGTTTAGAGGTTTCTCGGTGAGTATCGTCTGTTCGAGCTTCGTAGTACTTGTGCATGTTAACGAACGTCCTCGTTCGCTCGATCACATGCACAGTTAGCTCTCTTACACATCCAGTGCTCCTACGCACATCTAACACGACCGTACGCGATACTTGCTGCTGTGAACTCTGGCGTCGACATGTTACTCTCTGCTCTCGTTTCCAACCTCCCTGCGTCTCTCAGATGTGACAGCACGACGACCTCAGTCATTAACCACCGCACCACACAACGTCGATGCCAAGGCGATACGCATACATGTTGTGCGCATGCTCCTCTCCAACGGTTGCTTTTCTCGGCGTTGCGAACTGATAGGCCAGGTGTCTCGGTGAGTCCTGCATTTGACTGTCACTGTAGAGACGATAACCCCGGAATTTCGCGCGACAGACGCGCGACGGATCCCGTTTAGCACGACTGGATGATGAATGTCGGTGAAAACCCGAATCCGTCGAAAATAGCATGTGTAGGTCAAAGAGCCCGATGTTGGGCGTTCCTCAGAGGTGTCGGTGTATGGACGGCTAATATCGCCTTCCCTTCGGCGTGTTGGTGAATTTCGGAGGTAGTCTGCGTAATTCTAGACTACGCATATTCTCTCGATATCGTGCATTGGGCCACAATGATTGATAGTTCAAACCGTATGACTTTACCTTTCATGTCAGTTTTCGGCTGACTATACTTGAATGATATTGACCGGGTTGCAGAGGAAAACTGACCTAGAGTATTCATATAGCAATACATGTACAAAGTGCAACTTGAATGTTATGAGATATTTGATACTGCTGCCCGATGCATGCTGCTGCCGTAATGAAAACTTGAATACGAAAAGCGGGGCTCTACTGCAGTGGAGGGTACAACTGCCTTATCGGGTAGTTTGCCAGCAGGCGCGAGAACTACGCGTTGCAAAACGGCTAAAGGTTTCATGTAAGTTCGTGGTCTATGCTGCGCTACAACATCATGATGAGACTGAAACTCACCTCTTACTCGGGTAGTATCTCTATGATCGGCAGTCGCCATCACAAGCGACCGCGTAAATCTGCGCATCAACGTGACTCGTGTCGTGCTGTACTAGTGGCGCCCAAAAGTTTGGAAACGGCGCCTCTCAACTGCCTCTATCGTCTGGCTCGATACATGTCGCACAAATCAAAGACTCATCCGATGTGACCAATCGTTTATCTACTAAAGCATTACATACCTCGTATTCATATTTCGAAATTTTAGCTCCCCCTTCCTTCTCGTTCGTCAGATGCCGTCTAATCTGTCTGTCAGCCGGCGGGGAACACATAACCACAGGTTATAATAGATCCACGTTAGCTGGTATAGAGTTACTGTGGTAAATATATGGTACGTGTCTCTACTTCACGAGTACGAAGTATCGATGTCTCCTGTCTGCATGCAAGAGAACAATTGATGCTTCACTTTTGTGCACCATATAGCCTACCATGACTATCAGTATTATTGCGAGCATCGTGTTCATATATATGGGCGGAATGCATTGCATGTAGCACAGATACATAATAGAAGTGTTCTGGTACAATATAGATGGCGTAGAAGAGGGTTGTGACACAACAGACAAGCAGATGACGGTTCGAGTTCGTTCTCAGTATAGACATTTGCGCGAAGAAGGGGTCATCACTCGGCCATCGTACAGGGTACCAGCCAGATATTTAATGACATCAATCTGTGAGTAATGAACATTGTCTCGGCCATTTCCTGTATCACCCACATACCTGAATGCCATATAGACAGACCCAAGAGCTTTTCTGTGCATCAGATGATAGGATGCATCATATCTCTTAGAGCTGGAAAGAGGGGCGCGTGAAATTTCTTCAAAATACTATAAAACACCCTATTATTTAGTATGCGTAGCGACGAGTCGGTGCGTTTCAGTTTACAGTAACACGACGACAGCGTATGACCTCGAGAGGGAACGGCGCCTGGCGCCGTTTCCAAACTTTTAGACGCCACGAGTACAGGTTGGACAGCTATAAGGTCGACCATCAAGTTGTGCGTTGTCCGCTACCCCCCTCTCCGAAGTGAAGTCTGTCTGTGGTGCGTCTTGAAGACTCGGCGCACACTTCTTACTTCACGCTCAGCCTACTACTAGCTGCGGGACTAATGTCTTTGTCTGTAAACGGCGCCATTCAACTTCAACTAAATACACAAGACAAGATATTGCTCGGAGTTGGCTTACCTCATGACCGCCAGCAATGCACATTCGTGGGATTGATAGCTCCTCTGCCCTTGGACGAATGAGGGCCGCCGCTATGCCGCCTCCCAATGGCCAAGGAGAGCGGGCCTTAGTTGAAGGCGCATTCGAGTTCTCGTAGCCTGAGAAGGGTTTAGTGGGCCGGTGAGGATTAGCTACGGAGGAGTGAGCCAAGCGGGCTCGGACAGAGTTGATGCAAACTATAGTATGTTCTCAGTACAGTTCCTCGCCAGGCTATATGTAAGAGTACGTACTGCTTGCTGTGTGCCTGTTGCGCCTCACTCCTCTATGGCATCTTTTGGTAAATTCGCAGGTTCTGAGCTCGCACGGTAGATAGAAGTATGTAAAATGCGATGCTATTTTCCTACGTCGAGTACAAGTATATATACGATTTTATGAGGATTTATTACATAGGAATAATGAGCCAATATCGCCGTGCTTTATAATCGAGAATNGAGCTTCTTCTTGTGATCTTGGCGTCGGTGTTGGTCGTCCGAGGTGGCCGAAGCGTTGGCGCGTGGAATCACAACACTCCCCCTCAACGAGATGCGAGGTTGATGAGCGCGAGTTGTTTTTGATGGATAACGCGCCCGAGTGCCTTGGTGAGAATATCCGCGCAGTTGTCTTCGGAACTGCAGTGCGTGATGCGGATGGTGCCATCGAGGACGCGTTCACGTACGAAGTGATGTCGAATATCGATGTGCTTGGAGTGTGCGTGAAATTGATGATCTTGAGCAAAGGAAATGGCGGCGAGATTGTCGGTAGTGAGAATGGTGGGTCCATCATCGAGGAATTTGAGTTCGTCGAGAAGAGATCTAAACCAGATTGCCTCTTTGGTAGCGTGTGCGAGGGCGACGTATTCTGCCTCCATAGTCGAGAGGGCTACGGTAGGCTGCTTCTTCGAACTCCAGCTGACAATCCCACCTGCGAGTAAAAACGCGTATCCAGAGACGGAGCGCCGATCGACCTGATTCTGGCCCCAATCAGCGTCACTGAAGCCAGAGATTTCGAAGGTATTCGAGGTGTCGCCGTAGGTGATACCGAAATCTCGTGTTCCCTTGAGATAGCGTAGAACGTGCTTAGCTGCCGTCCAATGAGCAGTTGTGTGCTTAGTATTGAATTGGCTAAGGGCCTGGACCGCGAATGCAATGTCGGGACGCGTGCCAACAGCAGCGTACATAAGGGAGCCAATGAGAGCTTGGTACGGCACATCGGTAACGAGATCTGATGCGACAGCGGGCGCAAGAGTGACGTTTGCGTCGAGAGGCGTCGAGACAGGGTTACAGTCCTCCATATTGAAACGGGAAAGGACTGTGTCAGTATAGCGAGGCTGTGATAGGGTGATAGTATGGGCGGCGCGATCGCGAATGATTTAAATGCCGACGTATAGCGCAGCTTCCCCGAGATTTGTGATTTCGAAATGCTGCTGCAAGATGCGCGCCAAAACGGAGATTACGTCCAAATCGGTCGACGCCACAAGGCAGTCGTCAAAGTGTGTTCCGATTAAGGTAAGTTCTGTATCCGTGAAGCGATGGTAAAGGCACGGGTCGGCCTGACTACGCGTGAAAGAGAGCGATTCGAGTAGAACCCGGTCAAACTCAGTCCTCCAAGCACGCCCGGCTTGCTTCAGACCATAGAGTGCCTTGTGCAAGTGGTAGACCCGCGACGTGCCGTCTTCGTAACCAGGCGCCTGACGCATATAGATGTCCTCTTGCAATGGAGAATTCAAGTAGGCACTGACGACGTCAATTTGATGGAGCTCTAAGTCAAGCTGCGCGGCAATAGCAATGATAGTGCGAAAAGTCTCGAGGCTGTCACGACTTGGACAATTTTCCCTTTATTTTCGACTATTTTTCCTATTTTTCTCTCAATTTCTACGTCATTTCCGTACCTGTTCTGAAAGACCAGTCA
>JAXQGX010000190.1:0-26161 GCA_037040455.1 Irpex sp. P115-07
CGATTGTGGAAGCGGAGAGAGTATACGCACTTGGTAACTTCACCGAGGGCACGACCCTCTTTACGGAAGTAGACGACAAGACCGACGCCACCGCGTTGCGCGCCACGAATGCACTCTTCGATGGCATAGGTAAGATAGGGCTTGCATGTGCAAATGTCAGACCCGAAGACATCAGAGCCGTTACCTAGAAAGAGGACACGTTAGTATCTTGCACGAAGACGGGAAGTAGAGTGATTTACATTCGTCGTGCACACGCAGAGTCAACTCTTTGGTCTCATCAGAGAGGTACGCCGGGTTACCGACTGTTCAAAATATTGCGCGTCAGCTCTCTTCAAGTTAAGTCCGTGTACGTGGAGCACTCACAGATGTATGCCGTCAAGTTACCGATAGGAGGGAGGAAGACCTTGATATCGGGGCGGGTGATGAGCTCAGGGTACATTCCTCCGGTGTCCTCGAAGAGCGCGCGGCGAAGAAGCCCCTCAGAGCTACGGACGAGATTACTTATAAGTTTCTCAAGGCACGACACCATACGAGCGAAAGAAACTAGACTTACATTCCGAACCGCTCAGCAATTCCAGGTAGCCACCAAACGGGCTCAACTGCAGCCTTGCTAATGGCAATTTCTACGCCAGGATCAGCGTCGCTTACAGTACCATCGGCGTTTTGCAATGGATGACTCTTCAACAGAATCTTCCCGTCAATCTTGAGTTCACCCTTCCTAGCCGACTCGTCAATCTCGCTGAGCTTCATGTGCGCACGAGTGACAGCGATACTCGGCCTGACGTCCAATCCAAGCTCCTCAAGCTCCTTCTTGAAGACATGCGGAACGAGATGTCCCCATGGGTCGAAGGAGACAATCTTGTGCGGATCGGACCACGAGGGCTGCGGAGGAATAGGCACGGCAGGTTCCGTCTTTGAGTAATCCGGCTTGTGAGACGGGTTCAACGTGCCCATGGCGATAGCGAGGGCACGGTAAATGGAGTATGACCCGGAGTGCGCGCCGATTGCATTACGCTGCTTGATTGTCGTGGGCAGACGAGAGCATATGACGGGACCACGAGTTGCAGGGTCTGCGGCGCCCCAGGTAAGAGGGTACGGTTTGATGCCATGCTGATCAGGGTAGGCTAACACGACTTGAGCACACATACAGAATACATGAGTCATAATACGTACTGGTCAACATGACCCGCGAGGGGTACAGCAGCTTCTCTCGCTCCTTGTCGTTGAGCGTCTTCTCCGCTGTGCCATTCTGAGTAGCGCCTGCCACAGTCGACAACAGCGACGGATTATTTAACGAAGACGATGGACTGCCAACCACTGGCGGCGTATCAGATTGAGCACGAGGGAGAGGTATGCCGCCCTTCTGAGGAGAGAGTGGTGGGCTGGAGGTGTTGCTCACTGGGAGCTGCCCGTTTATGATATTGTCGAGCTGCGCGTTACAACGACGTTCGACAATCAGCATCCCATTACCCGACTATGTGCTGTATCACTCACCTTCGCATGCAGGGCCTGCTGAGACACTTGCAATGCCTCAAAGTACTGGCTGATTTGAGTGAGGACGGCGGGGTCGGTGGTCATGACTGCGAGAGTTGTTAATCTCGACGTCGGTATGCAGTGGGCGGGGGTTTATGTATGCTGTCGCACGCAGTATACGCGCGGTGGCCTCGAGGGCAAAGAAGAAGAGAAGAGAAAGAGGAAAATGAAACACAGGGCATGGCTTTATGTAGCTCGAGCACGACCCCCCTTGGACCGATCCGAGGAGTGCACGAGATAGCCTTGCGCGTTACTCGCTGTATGGGGTTGATCGCACATGCGTCCCGCTGCTAATCGCCGTCACTTATCTCAAACCACCACGTTCGACTTTCGGAAACATTCTTTCGGGCGACGGAATGGCTACAATATTTCATAATGCCGAAAGATAACAAACGAAAGCTTGATAAAGAAACGAGATAACAATCCTCTCGATACCAGTCGTACTAATGGACTCTGCATGGCGGCGACCTCGATCCTGTAATTCCTCACGTTGAGAAATGTGTAGGTCATACAAATTCTAGACGATAGGCATCTCAACAGCCGTGAAAGAAGTGACGACGAGTCTGGCCAAGGACGTGTTCGTCTGGCAGTTGCAGTGTCGGAACAATCGCAAACCGGAGACCGCAGGCTTGACTCTGAGCTTATCGTGCAATACCAATGTTATCCTCGAACAGGTACGCAATTCCAGATGTGAATGTGCATAGACGAATTGACTCATATTTGCATACGTATCGCAGATTACGATGGTCTGTGCTGCCACCTCTGGGTCGCTGGCAGCGTCAATTCCAGTCACGGCTGTGGGTCAGTCCAGCTGGCTAGTATACTGCCAGTGGCATTATGCTAGATACCCCATATTGCAGCCTGTAAGTATAGCTCAGATCAGATAACATGCTGTGTACGTCGTACTATTGGGACGCCTTAGGGCACGATCGTCATAATACCGGGGCACAGGATCCCAACATACCCGAATATCGTAGAGTTCTCGGAATATCGCAATGACGAAGGCTAGATCATGGATAGACCCTGAACTGGCCTGATCACGGCGGCCAAGGCCATTTACGAGTGGCACTGTGACCTTCGAAGTGGCTACCACGTTGCTCGGAAGAATAGTCGAACAAAGGAGCAAAGGCTAAAGGGCTCTTGTATTTCTTTTGGGAAAGTCCTCCGGCGGACCTGATGTGAAGAGAAACTTGCCATAACTGGCGAGTCTTCACAAGAATGAGTCCCTCCGGGACGAACATGGACGAACATGGACAACGGTATAGCGTACCCATTCACGATATCACATCTTCACTCACCTCTTCACAGGAACATTCACAAACAATGCATCGTGGCATCCAGGTGTTCCGGTGATCAAACATTATAGGCCTCCGTCGAAAGGCCAATAACGTGACCTCAGCCTCCCGACGGTATAAAAGGGACCGCCACTGCATACATGTTTCGTCGTCTCACAATCCTCTCGCGAGCTGTTGATCAGCTTTAGCCTACTTATTCTCGCCATCGACTCTAAGATACTATCCTTCTACGATGTTCTCAACTGCAGAGGCTGGCCAGGCGCCATGGCTCAGCTCGGTAGACACAGCAGACACTTTCCCTGTGAGTTCTCATTCACGGTCACGTGCATCCATTGAGCTCACATATGGAACACCCTCAGGCCGCGGAACTGTCACTCGACATTGACTACGTGCTTGGGCAAATGGAGAAGAGCACTCGGGATCGCAAGCTGAAGAAGGAATGGACGTTGTCCGAGTACATCATGCATGTGCGTCTATTTCATTTGCATTACGCCACAAAGGTCTTATGTCCTTTTGCAGATTACATCTATCCCCAATGCGTCGGAGGTACAGCTTCCCTTGGAACCGGCACCCAAGGTTGGGAGTGAGCCTCTCCTCCGATACGACCAGTACGGCATCACTCGTCGGTTCCGCCTCAACGGCGTCGATACGCTCAGGACGATCCCCCCTTTCGACCTCCTCACTGACGACAACATCATGGACGAGGAGCTGTCAGAGGATGAGACTCCCGAACCACAAACCCCGCCTTCTATGGTGGCGTTGGGGCTTACGCAGGACTTCCAGGCGTTCGAGGCTTGTTCGACTAGTTCTCAATGCTCGGCCGCAGAGGAGATGGATCTTGGCGGCGAAGGCAGCTCAGATGAAGACAGCCAATCCTCCGCATCTTCGACTTCTTGGGAGCGCCAGTCTTCTCCTTCCGCGTACAACCCCTCTGACGCCGGGTCGGACGCGGAGACTGTGCACCAAAAGTCAAGGGAGCATTCGCCTGCCGCTGACATCCACAGTAAATGGATGGAGCTCGCTCCAGAGCTGCTTTACCCGTACGAGCCATCGCCACCGCGTGCTACTCTTCCGATTCAGTGGCCTCATGACGAACGATCTATGCATGATGTCGTCTTCGACTTGCAAGGATACTGGCCTCCTGAGCTGCCAAACGTCCCACCACCTCAAGCCAAGTCTCCATCGCCACTCCCGTCCCTTACGCCCTCTCCTCCCCCTATTCATACGAAGACTCTGGGGAAACGTCCTTCGCCTGAAACTTATGAGGTACGTCTTCGTCGTATACAGTGTCAGACTTCAGAGACTAAAAATGCCTGCCAGTCTCCCAGCAAGCGCTCTCGTCGCAGTTACTCCTTCAACTACGACAATGAAGCCGGGCCATCCAGGATTCCTTACGACCCTCCAAGTCCTTCCTCCGACTCTGGCTCCGATTACTACTCCCCTCCTCCTTCTATCCGCCGCAGGGGCCGCAGACCTCCTGCTAGGAGCATGAAGAAATCTCCGTCCAAGTCGTCTGCCAGCAGCAGGCGCTTCAAGTGTCTCTTCAGAACCTGCAGGCAATCCGCCTTCAGTGCCCCCAAAGACCGCAACAGGCACATGGATACTCACTTCGAATGCCGCTTCCGCTGTCACCCGTGCGATAAGCCGTTCCCGCGGGAAGACGCACTGAAGAGGCATGCGAAGAAGCCGGGTTGTAAGGCGGCTTATGATGCTTTGAAGGAGAGTGGCGTTGCGGTATGCGACTCTTACTGGCGTACGTGCGATCTGGACTTGTTGGTGTGTCCACCGGCGAGCGACCCTCTGTTTGACTGGTATGTCGAGCGAGTGAGGACGGAGATTGGGGAGGAGGCTGCGATGGCTCTTTTGATTTGAGCCAAGCGATGTTGGAGCGGTCGAGTCTGTATCAACAAACAATAGCCCATCACCAATGGACTTGTACTGGTGTATATCTTATGGACTTTGGGTTTAATCCGTGTATCCTTGACGTCCTGTGGTATCACTCCTGTCGTTACCTGTATCTTATAGCTTGTTTCTATGCTCCCATCTCCGTATGTAGTCACTTATGTTTTCCTTTTTCGTATGCCTCGTCTCACCAATACATTTGATATGCTCTCTTGATACATACATGCCACAGTCGGTTCGTACTTGTACGCCTGCTTTACGCGATACCTAGGTCAACCAAGCATGTGAGGCTATGAAGTAAAGAAGATGATGAGCAACGAAAGCCTTACCAATGACTCCACACGCTGCACGGCCGCCAGCGTTGCCCGTCTTGAGCGATTCCTCGTTGTCACCAAGGCCAAGATCGTCAGTTCCCTGAGATGAGATTCGTAAGTGTTGAATAGGTGGAAGATCAGAGTTAAGATATACGAACGGCGTGGAGAACGACACTTCGTCTAAAAGCGATACATATCAGCATTATGATAGAGTAAGTTAAAGAGTGGAGTGAGTCAGCTTACCCAACGATGCTGTATGGTCCGTTCAACGAGATGGCCTTGTCGATAAAGGCGAACTTGACATTACCCTCGTCGTCGCTCTTGATATTTCCTAGGTCACCAACGTGACGTTCGTGATCGTTCGGTCCACCATGATTCTTGTTGAACGGGTTGAAGTGAGAGCCCGCAGAGGCACACCCGCCCGAAAGATCTCCAGACACGCTGTAACGGGGCGTCATTATATGTCGCCAAGCCAGCCATAGACCTGGAACATGGTACTTACTGGACATGGAATCCACGCAATGCATTCGCGTCTAAACCCTTCAGGTCCAGGTTCACGGTAACAGGTGCAAGAGGGTTCGACTGCTCGAAGGTGACAACTCCTCCCGCGCCAGTGTCGCCTTTGAGTACCGTCACGGCCTTCATCAACCAACAAGCCCGTCAACACTTGATATTCGACATATTCATGCCGCGGAACAAATTACTGACCTTGTGAACCACAGGAACTGCAGGTACCGCCGCAGGCCTGAGGAAGAACCAGAACACAGAAGCGACTGCGAATGTTCCAAGGATAAGGAAGATAGGACGTGTCTGCTGTTTGGGCTTTCCGTGGTAGGCTGAGTCCATTTTGCTATCTGTCACGACGGTTGTATCCTCTTGGACGGTGGGTAAGAGCTGCGGTGGGCTCATCAGCGGTTATCTCTTGGGTTCGGTGGGAAGGAACTTACGGGAGAGGTCGAGTGACCCTGAGGCACTTTCGCCCTCTTCAGTGGTTTCGGCTTCCCACACTCGCAATATTGCCGCAATATGAGGCGGCGTCCCGCCCCACTACCATATCTGGGTGACGGCGGGATGGATAATGGGCGTCTGAGTATGATCGACGTGCCGAACCTTGCAAGTGCTAGTATCATCAGGATTTCTTGACCATCTGTTGCGCGTCGCATTGCTGAACTACCGGCGCACATCCTCAAACTTACTCATTGCTCACTCTCGCAGGCAGGGAACAGTGCTGAGAGATGCCTGTCCCGACGCCTCATTTCCTCGACCATCGCACTCACCGATCGCGTGGGAGTGATAGTGCTGCCAGTGCACCGACGACGACAACTGCCCACGCAAGCACGACCTCAAGTCTTCCTACGAGTACTGCTACGACGTTGATTGACCTTGAGAACGATGGACTGGACCACAGGTCGCCGATTGATCAGGTGCGTATAACCTTGACTTAATGCTCACAGGCCACAATACTTAGGTCACACGCCAGCTTCAAGTCTTGAATAACCAGTTACAACTGGAGAATCGCATCAAAGAGGGGGCGGAGAATCTTCTCCAAATGCAACTTGATGTACGACATTCCAAATCATGTCGATACGAGCCAGTCACTGAACGTGGTTGCCATGCATTAGGCCGAGCTCAAGTCGCAGGTGGAAGAGGAGCTGGAGATAGCACAGAGCAAGATCGACGCAATAATGAAAAAGATTGAGACCTGTGAGTAACATCTGGCCGCCTTGTAACGATGTAGGTTGAGAGCGTAGACAATGCTCGAACCGGTAGACGAATCGCACACGCGACCGACGGTCCTAGGAGGAAGTTCAACGGCGCACCCTTGAACGCGCTGAAGCCAAGGGACGAAGCGGAAGAAAGAGGTATGCACATATTCACAGATATATCTCTATATGCCTGACGTATCCGCATTCTTAGAGGATTTCCGTACCGCACTGCAAGAAGCCATGGGATATCTTCGAACTCTACACAAGCTTGCTGGGCCAAACCCTTTGTCCCCTCCCACATCACCATCTTCTTCGAACCTGACAATTCCTAGTGAAGCTGAGCTGAACAAGACCCGCGTTGACACGATGAACCGGCTAATCAACGTTCTGCAGCGTAACCTACGTGTTCGCTACGACCTGAATGTCCCTGACGTTGTTCAAGCGTAAGCCACACATCATTTCTCGATACTAGCTACTCATACGTTTTGAATCATCAGTGTTACACCTGCGCTCGCTGACCGCGCCACGAAGCAAAGCCGAGCAACGGCCTATCGCCTAATTCGCCATATGCTGGTCAGCGCTCAGTCTGTGGAGAAACTGAAGGAGCACACGTTGGATTGGTATCTCGTGAAGTATACCCTTTTTATTCGATGTTATATGACTCTATTCTCATCCACTCTGCTTTCCTAGATCTCTATCCCGTGACAATAAATACGCCGTCGAGAAAGAGCAAGCTATCAAGCTCATCCGTGCAATTGTCGAGATTGGATCCCTTCGACGCGGACCTGGCGCTGCCGTTGGTTCTGGATCAGTGCCTCTCTCAGATGCTGTTATGCGTGGCTTTATCGCCATTGCTGAACAGCCAGAGGATCCATTCAAGCTTATTTGCGTACAAACACTGGTTGAAATATGTCAGTATCATTGCTCTCTCACTGCCCGCCGTTTCACTCAAACCAACGTCTACAGTGCTGATCGACGTACGGCTGATGGCTCGGACGGGTGGTATTCACTTACTTCTGCACGCGATAAACGAGGGTCCCGCGGAAATGGCACCCTTGATCTCGTCTGCATTCCTGCTGCTAGCAGACTCTCCCCGAACAAGGGCCTACCTTCATCTTGGTACAGACCTAGAGGTAATTATAATACTTCGTCCTGTTCAACTCTATTACTGAGTTCGCACTAGATGGCTATGGCTGGAGTAACGGACGCTTATGGCAAAGGTCCCGAACATTCTGAAAAGATGCAAGGGACGGCAAAGTTGATAGTATCGATGTTACGCACTTGGAGCGGTCCGTTTGAGATACAAACGTTAATCCGCATATCCAGATACTTACTCGACGCTTCTAATACCAGGGCTTATGTACTTTTGCGCAAACGACAAGCTAGCACTACGCACATTGGTAGACGGGCTTCGAATACCAACGTTATCAACAAGGGTGAGCTATCAAACTATCCTACTTTTGAGGCTGGTGTTCATCACTGCTGCAGGACATCATATTAGATATGTTCTTTGAGCTGTTCAACATCAAACCTCCAGAGTGGCATCAGGCCTTCTTGGATGGGAGACGTCTAACTAGTGAGTTTCGAGTAGCCTCGACTCTTCGTGACTTATCTAATAATTGTTATATACAGTGTACCGGAGGAATCGCATGAAGGAGACCAATAAACCCTCAGATTCACAGACGAATAAACAAGAGAGTCTGAAACTTACAGACCAGTTCGTTGCATTGCTGATTCTAGTGTTTGCCGGTGCTGGGCTTTTGGATGTGGGTACCTCTAACAATGCTCGCAATGTGTTATGACTTATACTGTGATAGGCCTTAACAAGTATACTCGAAGAGTCAGCACCCAGCGAGACGTCGACAGGAATAAACGTTCAAAGAAAAGCAACACTACTCCTGGCAGAAATTCTGCAAACGGCGAATAGGGTGCTCCCACTCTCGGTTGCCGCTAAGATCCAGGTGCGGATACATCTCAATGGTCCGTATGATTGGTACTTACCTTTGTGATAGGCTCTTCCAAGAGTGTTTAACCTTGCATCCGACTACGACGAGAGCGAACATCGAATTGTGGGGACAACCACACTATCTGCGATCGACACATATAATAGACATCGTTTAAGACAACAGGCAGCTACACCCAAGGACGTTGGCCGCCCAAGGTGAGTATCACGAGTCATCAAAAACTCTGAATTTAATATTCTGTTACGATAGAGCCAACTCTGTGGAGGAGGCAGTTCGGCGAGGGCAACGACAGGTGGAGCAAACCAAGATCAAGCTAGGTATGCAAATGGACGACAAGACTTTTCAAAGTCTTCTCTTGGACAGTCAAGTACTCGCCACGAAGGACCAGACTAAGTGGAGTTTTGACACCTTACAAGACTTGATCGAGGGCCCGTTGCTCAACCCAAAGCGGATGGAGGAAACCATCAAAGCTTCAAGATACATGAGGAAGCTGATATCATTCTTCCACCCATTTGCACATCGCTTCTCAGACCTCGCAAAGTCCCGGTCGAATATGCGTTGGGTGAAATTAGGGTGTATGTTGATGAATACGTTGCTGTCTAGCCCTGAAGGTATACGGTTCCTCGGAGAAGACGAGTTTATGAGCCAGATTGTGAAGAGCTTCGCTCAGCTGGATCCTGTCAGTACTATCCCATCTATCGCTCAAATGTCTGATCTGATACTGGGCCGGCAGCTCAATGCGACTCAAACACAAGACTCCATATTCTCGAAAAAGCGCATGCAGGAAACACTGACGTACGGCTATTTCGAAATGCTTGGTGTGTTGAGCAAACGTAAGGAAGGCATCGAGTGCGTGGCATCAGATTTGCCGTGAACTTCTGGAGCTGACGGTCACAGGTTGCTTGAGAAGGTAAAGCTGTTCACGGCATTTTACCACTTGAGTGAACTCCGAAGTCGAGAAGATCTTATCAAGGCCATCATTGAAAATCTCGACTACAGCATGTATGTTGAACACTCTTGTGCGCAATTGTCCCTACTGAGTGGCGGAACAGCGACGGGCATTCACGAATTGTGCTGTCAAAGACACTGACGTCAAGCTACCGAGTAAGTCCAGAAACATTAGGTTGGAGGAATGTATTAATGAAGGTTCGGCTCATAGGATATCAGACTTCATGCAACGAATCACCTCGGGGAGCTCATACATGACAACGCACAAGCCAACGCATGGACACTGCGCTTGCTACTGACGCAGTTGTACGATCCTGACTTGGATATCCAAGAAGCGGCTGTTCGGTATCTTGAAGAGGCGTGCGAATCAAACGATGTCCTAGAGATGGTCGTTGAGATGCATCCTACACTGGACCACCTTGGGGATATCGGCAATGGCTTATTGCTGAAGTATGTGCTTTGGTTTTCTCTAAAGGATGGTATACTAATTACGCTTGAACAGGTTCATGTCGACTCCCATGGGATTTCGCTACCTTTATGCCGCGGAATATATTGATAGAGAAATGGACGCTTGGTTCCATGTATGTGTGCCGCCCATTATCCAGCTCCGTGCTGCGCTAATAACTTATGTTGCTGTCCGATGACAGGAACGCAACCTGCATTACGTTTTTCACATTGAGGTCTTCCTCGCTAAAGCCTTCGGTTCCATACCTGTGGACGATGAAGATGAACCCATGTAAGCATGACCGCTTTCACGCATGAAGAAGTATACTTATCGCAATTGTAGGCTAACCGACGGCATTGTACCTCCCCATTTTTACGGCGTGATGGCCAAGACGGAGCTGGGCTGTCGAGTCCTGACCGATAAAGGTCATTTCCCAGAGTTCGCGCAGTTCATCCGTAAACACGGTCTTGAAACGGAAGACCAAGAGATCATACTCAGGTTGAAGAGCACGCTATGGGCTGTGGTAAGTACCGCCCATGATAACTTTTCAAACAGGCAAGTTTCATATTCGATTTCATGACAGGGAAATATCGGTGCCACAGAGCGAGGCTTGCCATTCCTCGAGGAAGAGGAGATTATACCCACAATCCTGGAAATCTCGGAGCAAAATCCTATTTGCTCAGTCAGAGGGTGCGTTCTCAATATCTCAAGCTGTGCAAACGTTTCTCTGACCCTGAACATGAAGAACCTGCTTCTTCGTCCTCGGGCTGATATCTTCAACGCCACAGGGTGCCGAGATATTGGATGATTATCATTGGGAGGCGACGCTTTCTCCTCTTGGTCTGCCTACAGGATTATGCGTACCAACGGACATTGAAAGATTCATCTCCGTAAGTTCGCACTCTTCGTACTTCAGTCTGCTCAATCTCACGAGCCGTCTAAAGCTGCCCACCTGGTCTGTGTGTGATATCGACGATGGAGCTAACCGTCTGGAGCCTCCTGCCTCAGAAGAGGAGATAGAGGTCATGACCGCAATTTACAACCTCGCGAACACGGTGATTGCAAATGCTGCATCCAGGACTCTTGCCAAGTATGCCTTATTCAGTCTCATATCTTAGTCGGCCATTGACCCCTTCTTAATAATAGGATGAAATCCCGTCGCGAGTACAGACGGATATTCTCGTCCACGACGATGCTGTACCGCGCTTTGCACGTCATCTCGTCACAGAGGTACAGACTGCCTGTGCGGAGGTATATCATCGACCTGTTCAACGTGGAGCTGAACGACGACGTCGTCAAGAAGCTCGGAGAACACGCTGTGAGGCTGAAGTTGCAGTCGTCGGCATCTAGTGTTGTTCGAGGTCGTCTCCGGGCTATGAGCATACTGGGCCGCCCAGCAAGACACCATCACGTCTCTGAGAGCGATGAGGAGTCAGTATCAGATGAGGAAGAGCTCCCGGAGGTGAAGAAGCATCCTGTTTTAAACCTACGTCCGCAGGTACGCGTTGCGGGATTCGATTGAGTTTTGTATGGACGATTTCTTTATTCTATTGTTGCTTGGGGACTGGAGTATTTCATCGGGAACATTTCAACTTCACAGACTACACCTGTATCATGTAAATTTATGCTTGCTGTTTCCTGTCCATACCACCGGATTTACGCAAACAGTCATGTAAGGGCTATGTTGTGACCAGATGAGTGTAAATAATATCCATTGCGGGAGTAGCGAAAAAAGAATGATCTATTTCGTGCGGTGGATGCGGAGCTTGTTAGGCTTGTACACATAATTCTCCGCGTAGTTCTTCGGAGGAATGTGTGTCTTCTCAGGTGCAGAGCTGAAAACGTGAACGTCAGTAGACAACCAGATCTACGTTCCTGTATCACATACACAAAGTAATCCCATCCTGAATGTTTGCATGTGTCAGCAATGTGGATCGGATAAAACTTCGAAGCTGCGCACCTTGCTTCTCGGCGAAATGAATGGCGTCCTCCTTCGACTTGAAGGATAACCGCGTCCCTTGCATGTAGTCGGCCCTAGTGTTAAACTGTAAGTTACTCATCATTCGTAGAAGTATTTACGGGACGTACGAGGAAGCCCATCCCATGAGTGGGTTCTCCCAACGACCTCCTCCCTGAAGAATATCCCAGTCAATCCTCCAACGAGTCGACTTGCCAGTACCGCTCTGAGTTGTACTGCGGGTTGGCTGGAAGATTCGGACAGCACGATGACGGAGCTCCCCTATATATCCTTTCAGAGCGGTTCAGACATACGTGAAACATCGATACATACGAGGAGCACCGCTAACCACATCTGCTGTTACTACATCGCGTGCAGGAGCGTCAGGGACAATTCCGGCATTGGACTCGGTAGTTGCGGGTGTCTTTGTCGCTTCATTGAATAATCTTGCAGACGTCGAAAAGGACCTGCTGGCCACTGGCCGTGCCAGAGAACGCAAAGATTGAAGGGACATGATAAGTTAAGGAGAGCGAGTTGAGAGCGTGCAGCGACCACCGGTTGCTTACGGTGGTCCGGTTCGGTTGATGGGCCTCCAAACCGAACTGATCGGTTCCGTCATGAATTGTGGTTGGCAGAGTTTCGGTGGTGCTTCTGCTTCTGCATCATGCCTGCATGTGGCTACGGACTCTCAGACAGCCTCCTGCACCTCCTGCGAGAGCCCACGTAGGATGGCCACAATCAATGACAGGCCGTTCTCAAAGGATTACAGGTAAATCGCCTTCAAACATGTTCCTCATTTGTGGCTGACCGTCGCCGGCAGTGGACTCATCAACCAGTCAGTCATAGCGGTGGCAATATTTGCGATATGCATCACGTCTCACGAGCTCATGAAACGCAAGAGGAGAGGAAAGCACATACAGGAAGGGCTTGGAGGTGTTGAATCATGGGAGTTTGGATAGTGAGTGATATGTCTAACGCTCATGGAAAGACAGTCAGGCTGACTCTCTTGGGAGTCTATTTCAAGGCAGATCATGGGCCAAGTACGTATGACAACGTTTGTAGTATTGCTAATCTCACACGTTCTATCATAGACGATCAGCACCACCTATAGCTCAGGGCTGGCCGCTCTCATGGGTGCGACAAGCCATCAAATTCCCGTCGGACAAATTCAATGAGCTGCGCGGAGTAGACGCGTCGTTGTACGTGCGCTTTCTGAAGGGTTGCGGTATGTTGTTTCCTTTGCTCGCAGCTACCAAACGCTGAGCAAGTCCGCAGTGATGTTCACCCTCACGCATACCCTGACCACGTTTCCTATCCTCTTCCCGATTCACCTTCATTTCTCCGGCGATGATGTCTCACCAAAGTCAATGACACGAGCATCTATCTCGTCTCTGGTAGGCACCGCCACTGGCATTTCCCTCCTTTGGATACACCTGGTTCTTCTGATATGGGTAACCTGCACTTGGCTGGGCACACTTTGGTATATCTGCTGCGACACGTTCCGATACCGTGAACAGAGGCTACAAGAGGCTATCCACCGCGCTGCGAGCGAAGCCGAGGCTGAGAAGGAGTCGCAATACCATCCACACCCTCATCCCCAGTACCCTTTCCAAGCGTTGCCCCCTCTTGATCACGACAATACAACGAAAGGACTTCGCACACGAACAGTCATGGTAACGAACATACCTCCCGGACTTCGCTCCGAGAAGGAGCTCAAGGAATATTTCGAATATTATCTTTCACGACCCATCGCCAAACCAACTTTCGGCGTCACTTCGGCCTCTGCTCCAGGATTCTTCGATAGAGTCTTGGCCTTCGTATACAACAAAAGCTCTTCACTACTCTCACGCGTGTACAAGAAACGGATGAAACCTGTGGGAGAGCTGTCGTTAGGGCAGGACACGGACAAGCAGAAGATATCCGAAGCCCCCATTATCGATCGTGTGGTGGTAGTGCGCAAGATGACCGACCTGGCTTCGCTACTGGAGCGTCGTGAGGAGGTACTGCGTCTACTTGAAACTGCTCATATCAAGCTAGCACGCAACGCGCTAGATGCAGTCAAGGAAGCGATGACACCCCACACCAAGAGGACAATACTGAAGACAGCAGTGTCTCGATTATCGTGCGGTGTCGCCTTCCGTGATTCTCCCTCAGCCACTTCAGATATTGAACGCGGTGCGACAGACCAAGGGAGTACTGGTGATATGGGCGAAGAGCGTATGGATCTTCTCATACGCACTCTCTCGCCCTTTCTCCCTTCCGCCGAAGTGCTCAGGGAACCTGGATCATTTGCCCGCTTTATGGAACGAGCATTACGAGTGGAAAAGGACGTTGAGCTTCGTCTGGGAGCTAAACAGAAGAGTGCGACAACCTCTTGCGAGCATGATACTGTGTGGAACGCGCTATTGAGCCTTCCTCGAAGTACACTCGACGCTTATCAGCCTCTCGTACATCTGTCGACTCTATTTCGCGGAAAGACTGTTCCCGCTATCGACTACTACACCGCCAAGCTCACGTTGCTCACGTCTCTCATAACTGAGAAACGTGCGCAGCCCATAACTGATTATGCTCCTATGCCGACGGCCTTTGTGACCTTCGCCGACCCGGAAGACGCTAGGAAAGCTTGCAAATATCTCGCCGGTCATCCCAATAACCCTTTGAATGCCTGTCTTGTTACTATGGCACCTTCTTACGAGGATCTGGACTGGGTGAGGCTTATGAGGACGACCTTCAGAGTAGAGGTCAGTTCCCGCCCACCTATTAGATATCTTATTGCTGATGATGCCCTGCAGTTTGTGAAAGACTGGGTAGTCGACATCGGCGTGTGGTAAGCGATTGCATATTTTGATTGCAAACCTACTCACTGGTGCGCTGTTAGGGCGTTTACCATATTCTGGGTCTTTCCCGTAACGAGTATTGTCGGTTTGGTGTCCATCCAGAATATCAGTAATTTCTGGCCGGGGCTGGTGAGTAGTGCATTGACAACCACAGGGCGTGCGACATCACTCACACGACTCCCCTACTAGAAACACTACCTCGATCATCACGAATGGGAGTCTGAAGTCATCCAGTCCTTCGTACCTACGATCCTCACCGCAATTCTGACACTATTGATACCTCCATTGCTGTGTACGTCATTCTTTCATACTCTATCAGTCTCTCATTGACTTCTCGAAAATAGTACTCATCGCTAAGAAGGCTCACACTATCCTTACGCTATCCGCACTACACGACAGAATCATGACGCGTTACTACAAATTTCTCATTGTCAACGTTTTGGTCTTCTTTTGCGTTGGCACCGCCGCCCTGCAATCTTTTCTGGTCTCGTTCAAATCGACGTCGGGGAAGAAGCTTCTTCAAGATGTCTCGGACAGTTTTCCGACGGCTGGGCCTTTTTACGTCGGGTGGCGTGAGTGTCTTGATATCTATAACGAATGATGAGCTGAAGGAGTTTTCTACAGTGATCTTCACGATGGCAATGCACGGTGGTATCGAGTTGGCTTTGTGTGAGTCTTATGTGGATTACATTCCTGCTTCCACTAACATACATCCCCCATCTAGTCGGTGTAAGTAGGACTTAATGGCCGCCGCGCTTTTTTGACTAACTCGCCCATAGTTGCCTCTCATCATGTATCCATCAACGAAGCGACAAGTAACACCACGCAAGCGATCCGTTGGTATACGCCCACGTACATTCAATTACTACTGTAGGTCGGCAATCCGCGACCGCAATTTTAAGCTAATGCGGTACTACGCTTACAGATTGGCTGCCCAACCACCTCCTTGTCATTCACATCCTACTCTTGTTTGCGGTACTTAACCCGCTAGTTGTGCCTTTCGGATTCTTGTACTTCTGTGTCGAGTTTGGTAAGTCATGCCTCGGTCTTTCGCATACAAGTCACTGAGCGCCATCCTATAGTTGTCGTCAAAAATCAGGTGTGCCTTGATGCTATCCGTGTGGCAAGTGTTATCTGACTATCTGAATAATAGTTGCTCCATGTCTACGCCAGAAACTATGAAGGCAATGGACGGGCTCTGCTTATTCGACTCATTCGGTACTCGATAGATGGTATGGTGCTTACTTATTAATTGTCTATACTATGCTCATGAACACTGTACCAGGCCTCATTCTAGCACAGGCGAGTACAGCAACAAACGGCTGGAATTATTTTACTGACCGGATGTTCCTCAACAGGCAGTCTTCCTAGCGTACATGGTAGTACTGAAACGCACAGCCAATTTCGCCGTCGCTGCGATTTTAATTTTCTTCACTCTTCTATCCAAGCTGGGGTACGTCATTCACCGTTTATCTGAAGAATCGAGGCTCACCATTTATTTAGCCTTACACGATACTGCCGTGCCAAATTTGAACGGGATGATTTGACCGAAGCCAAGATTCTATGTGGCTCGCTCGTGCAGAATGACATTCCGGAGTACGCAGAAGAGCTGTCGAGCAGCCCGGTGGACGAGAGCCAGGAAGGAATCATCGCAGAAGAGCATGAAGGGCAGCAGTCTCACTTTAAACTCAACTATCTAACTTGGAAGCTGTCCAATACCATGGGCTTCTCGTATGGCGCTACTCTCCCTCGACGACATGTTCACCATCGCCAGCCAAATCCCTTTGGTCCCCGATCTTCGGCAGAATCCAGCTCACCACTACAACCCAGTTCATCAAGAGCTGCCCTACTGAGGAAGCCAGCTTCCGACGCCAAGCACCTCCGGTCTCTGGCCTCTCAAGAGCTGATCCGAGAGGCTTCTTTAGAGCACGTCAAGGAAGCCCCCTCTCAAGAGCATCACGACCTTCACGCACTAGTTTCCCCGCATCCTCGCCATCCGGTATGGGATGACGAACCAAATCAAGATACCCCATATGATAATCCTTACTATACCCGCAGCATCAGTGATACATTGTGGTTACCCCGCGATCCAACAGGCATCCTCGACTTAGACGACACAGTGGACTTACGAGTGTCTATCACAAGTGAACCCGGTGCCGGAAGACTGGGCGTCTGGGACGAAGAAGAGTTCATAGGCAGCGCGCTGTCATCTGTATTTGCTGGCAGCTTCGGCTCAGCAGACGACACCTCATCTGTGCGACGAAGCTCCGCTCAAGTCGATGGCACAGAAGTTATCAATCTACCACCTGGGATCGCCTCTCGCGTGGAGGCCTCGAGCAGGGAGTCAGGAGCCGCCTCTCACCTACACCCACGATTACCTTTGGGCAAGGTTCGTACCTCGAGCAATAGTACAAGACGTCCCATCGCCTTCCGGCGTGCAAGCGCCCCCCTTGAAGATTCCTCACATGCTTCCCCTCGTTCTGTATCTCAAGGATCCCAACCAGGTTCTAGCATCCCCCGGCCGGATCCGTCATATTTCTCTCTCCCACCTCCTCGCTCACGTCATCGCGGGCCATCGTTTAGTACTCTTGGTTTAGGATCGCCGTCGGAGATACCCATACAAAGAGTACCAACTTTGGCCACCAGTGTTCGCTCTCGTGCGACATCCGGCAACTTCCCTCATAGCCCCGGTATGGCGAGCATCATTTCCACGCGTGATGCCGTAGTGGAGGAGGCCATTGCCGAAGAACAGGAAGTAGTGGCTGAGCAGTCGAGAAAGGAGGAATCTGAGCAGGAAAGAGCGAAACCCCGGTCATGGTTGACATCTTGGATGTATTCGAGCGTACGATGAAGTGCGAGCACTCGTCTCATGACTTTCAGTTGATATCAAGATGGATCAACACTGTCAGCTTAATTTATCCCGTAAGTTAGATCTTATAATCTTCGGAAGCAGGTATCATTGGGCCACCGTTCCTCCGCGTACCATATACCCTCCAGTGCACTTCTATATACCCTATGTTATCCCGAACACACCCGCGTGAGCACAGGACTTAGTGTTTCGTCATTTTGGAGGCTTTATTGCGATCAAAGCACGGATAATTCTCAGGGTAGCCCGCTGCCCGACAATTATCCCGTTACGAAGGCGGTCAAACTTCGCCCTTGTCTGAGGCAGTAACAACTCTGACGGTATGCCCGAAATTCGTTCGCTTGTCATGGATATAAAGAGCTTGCGTGCGCATTGATGAAGAAGTCGGCGCACCTCACAACAATATGAAGTACTCCGCAGGCCTCCTCGCACTCGCCTCCACCGTTTCGGCTGGCACCACCATCTGGTCCGGCTCTTTTAACTCATATTCCACAGCGGCAGACTTCGATAAATGTACGTTGCAACAGTCGAGCAACTTATGATCTCCACTGATTGAGAGACTGAATAGGGTCGTGGGCGAACCAAGTCGGTGAATATCAATGGGTCAGTCTGGTCGCTTAGCTTCGTGAAGTTTGCTCACTCTAGTGCCGTTTCGATCAGTACATTCATGGTAGCCAACCCACCAGTCACTACCTCGCTCTGGATCCTAGCTACAAGAACCCTGCTGATACTTCTGAGACGCATGGCCTCAAACTCACGATTGACTCCACGGCCACTTGGAACTCACAGATGGAGCGGTAAGTCGGCCGCACCGCAGTTCATTTCATTACAACTTATTGTTCGCCTCAGCTCTGAGCTTATCCCTCAAACCACTGCCAACCTGGGCCAAGGAAACTTGTTCTACCATTTCTCCATCAAGCACGAGGCCACAAATGCTCCTGAGGTGAGTGCGCTTCGACTTTGAGCATTGTACTCTAAATCCTCAGGCCTCCATATAGTCTTCGTTGGAGCATCAAATTTTGTTCTTCGAGTCTCACTTCACCGAGCTGAAGTATGGTGTTGGCCCTAACAACACGAACCTTGAGTGGCATGTAGGCGGCCAGCCTCAGTGGGGTGTGCCGTTCACCGCAGGAACGTGGTTCAACTTCGCATATGATATCGATGTAAGCGTGGTTATAACTCTCTCCATAGCTATCTTAGCTAAGTAGCTGTGCAGTTTAGCGCGAGCACCGTCGGATTATGGGCTTCGCAGGGTAGCGATCCTCTCGTGAAGGTGGCATCCAACCGTGCTGCTTCCACTTCCACAAACTCTGAGGACTTCCACGTTGGTGTTCTTCGTATTGTCAACGATCCTAACCCCNCCTCCGCCATCATCCGTACCCGGATCGTCTGCCCCCACCTCTGCACCAACCTCTGCGCCCACTAGCTCTGCACCTTCGACGACTGCTCCGTCACAAACGAGCTCCGCTCCCGCTGGGCCTTTGCAGTCCCAGTACGGTCAGTGCGGAGGCACAGGATACACGGGTCCTACGACATGCGCCTCACCATACACCTGCAAGGCTATCTCTGCTCCATACTACTACCAGGTGAGTCCCAGCTCTTAACTGCACAAAATAATGTGCTCAAGTAGGTTACCAGTGTCTGTGATCCTTCGGGCGGGGTATTTGGGCATATTACGCCCCGGGTTGATGTTTAAAATTAGCTCTCCAACAGCGCAGTACATTTGTACAATCTGAAAATTTACATACTTGGGAAGAAACAGACGGAAGGGAGTCCACTAAACTACGATCTCATGGTAGGTGTGCATAAGTTTGGGCGAAATAGGGAGTTCCCTAAAAGCCGAAGAGTCCTGGCTTTTTGTTCAAAGTGTAGCTGGTGGTGCCGCCTGCAACAACTCGTAGACCCTTCCCCGGAGCCTGCTCCTCCAGCTTCTCATTCCACCATTCGATGCGTTTAGCAGTGTTCAAGTCGCTCTTGTCAAGTGCAGGTAGATTGAGGTAAGTCGAGCCTTGTTCCGAAGGAATAGTCCATGCCGACAGGATGTTGGCTTCCCTTGGAGTTCGCACTTTGTTCAAGCTGATATGTCTGTTAAGCTTGATGCTAGCAGATGTGAAAGCCGGTACACTTACATATCTTGGGCTTCAAATAGTTCCGCAGTATTGTTGCCTTGGCAGATGTATAATTGAGTCGTCAGCCTCTCATGCACAGAATCGCGGGCAGAGAGCATCATGTGAATATGCGCAACTCTGAGTGCGTTGCGGCGGCCATATCGGGCAGGCGCAATCGTAAGTACTTCTGCGTTACCGTTCGCATCCGTGGTCACTTTGCCTCGAAGACCGTAGCTACGGTAATAGTATTCCCCACTAGCGTCTGCCTGCCACCAGTTGACTTCGGCGTTGGGAAGTGGCTCGCCCTTGTGGTCTCGTACAGAAACTTTGACGAGGAACGGCGGAGATCCTGCCAATGCACTATTATGACAATTATTCAACTATCCATGCCTGCGGCATTCGTACCTGCCAACTCCTCAACCGTGGCCATTACTGCCTTCCCGGGTTCCAGCTGTCGAGAGGGCGGGTTAATAACATATAATGGTCCTGTAGGTGGCAGCATATAAATATCACGATACAAATAATATGGGAAGGAAAACTTACCTTCCATGTCAGCCCTAGGGTTGCGTCTTCCTTGTTGCCACGACCAAGTCAACGGGTTTTCGGCGATGAAGGTGATCCATAAGGTACGCAAGACAGACAAGACTCTGAGGAGCCAATGCACTGGAAAGGATGGAGCGAACTCATGCCGAGAAGAGGACATAGTGTGTGAGTAGTGAGCAATGTCGCAGACGGGACTGTGGCTTGGATGACCAGCCTCGTGAGCGACGGTATTTAAGTAGTAGGGGCACTATTGAGTTGCATACGTATAGCGTATTACGTTGGTGGATATTATTATTATATAGCCGACGTAGATGCATGGGAATTGCTTGCCTTGATGCGTTTAGCGGCCGGTAGAGTGGGCCTTCTGAATACATAGACATGGGGCCCAGTTGACAGTTCTCAATGCATTACTCAGCTCACGGTGGGCGAGTATCGCACTGAGTGATATTCAGTACGTCAGATTGGGGATTAATATTTCTGTGTGCTGCCTATGCCATAGTCAGCATATGATGGTTTGACTGTGAGAGCATTAGTCGACAAATCCTCACCGGCAGCCCCACCCATCGTGCTCGCCATGCCCGCCATGCATGTCCAGCGTTGCCACAGGCCGCGCGATACCCCGGGCCCATGCGTAACCTGCGCCGTGGACAAATCAACACTTAGGAAGCATCAGTATTCCTAACTATCGCAAATCAATACTTAGGAATCATTATTGTTAGCTGGTCTCATACCTGCATATACCCACACTTCGGCGGTCTCGCCGACGAGTTCTCTTGAGCGCCATCGCTAAGATCAACATCCAAGCGGTTCGCCGCGCGAAGATGCAAGCGACTAACTCAGTTAGAGTTCAACGTTCAAAGATCGATCAACGCCACCATTTCGCTGCCTTCCACATATGTAGGCTCGGCCAAGATTACGTTCACCCCGGATGGACAGCTTCTGTGACCAGTACTTATATCAAGAGATTTCTGTTTGTCCACGAGGTAAGAATTCACGGTCAAATTTGACGGCTGGTAATGCTTACGTACTACATACTATGGTTCACGCTGGTACGCCAATAACCTTCGAACTCTGCGACTGGAATCCTCTATTGACATAGACCCTCTCCAACTTCCACCCGCTCGCCTCAAACAGCTTATCGTATTGCATGATAGTCCGCTCACTCCCATTCAGAGACGTGAGCATCTGCATATCAGCGAGGTACGCCATGATGTTTGCTTCGCCCTTATTCGCCAACAGAGGCGCAGGAGGGGGAGTAACTTCTGCACCTGGAATCGCCTTGAGGTACTCTGCATCTGGTGACGCATAAGAGATGATGTTGTCGTTGACAACAAGGATTGTTTGTGGACCCGCTGCGGCACGAAGGTTCTTCAGAATGTCGATGCAGTACTTGTCAGACCAATCGTGCAAGATCATGCGGAGGAAGAAAACAGCGGGACCATGGACAGGCTGGGGTTTCAAGAAGTCGTACGCTGCAGAGTTCTGTTAGTCAAACTCTCGGAATAGATCTGAAGAAGTGACCTTGTAGTTGCACCCTGCCAGAGGTAATAGCTTCGGGCATGTTAGAGTTCCAGTACTGGATTTAACATATCTATTAGTGTTGGATCGGATGATGTAATGGAGACATCTGCCCACCTGTTCCGCATCCTGGATAGCTTCCTCCCTGTCTTGCACGATAAACTTGAGTTGTTCAAACGATTGTGCAAGAACCATTGCCTGTGAGCCGATACCACCACCGACATCGGCGACCAAAGCTCCTGCAGGCAACTTCTTCCATTCAAAACCTGCACTAGAACGTTAACAGTCCATAATTTCCAAAGATAGACGGAATATAATACCTTCAAGGACTGCGACCGATGCAGCTACATTCTGAACACCCGCCATGCCGATACTCAGTAACTTCCTTCGATAAGAGTTTTCAGGGAGTGCCTCCCACTCGAAGCTCGTCAAAGTGGTATCAAATGCCTTGTTCAACGCCGTCTTGTTCGGTTCGCCCGAGTTCGAGAACTCAGGGTCTTCGAGAACCTCTGAGAGGTAAGCGGCGCTCTTGAAGCCGGTGTCTGTCCTATCTCATAGAAAACCAGAGTCAGCGGCAGGTAAAAGGCAGAGCTGTTAAGTTTGAACACTCACACATGTTCCAAGAGCGCAGCAATGCCAAACGTATTGTCGTGTTTGCCCTCGGGGCTAACTATGGGTCAATCTCTACTTCATTGGACCAAGAAATCGACGACTTACTTTGACAGAATATCCCTTACATCCTTCCTTGTGTCCAACACCGACGACAGCCGATTGTTGGCAAAAACGTCCGGGGCGACTTCCCTGAAGATGTGCTTCGTCGCCAGGACGCGCAACACGCGGGCGAGCTTTCCCGGGTTAACGTCCGTAAAAGCTGCAATGTCGTTAACATGCAGCCCCTGTTTATTCAAAAGAAGTATTAGAAGTATGATAGGATATTCTCTGCCGGGGTGAACGACATACCTTCGGGCCAGCTTCACGCAAGATCTCTGGGACGTGTAGCTGGATAGCCGCACGCAGACAGGAAGAGACATGAAACTGGGTAATTCGTCAATAAGCTAGAACTGTACGTGTACAAAAAGAAATGATGACTGACCTGGAACGCCTGGCCGATCATACCTACAGGTGGAGGGCGGACAGCAGCAATGAGCTGAGCGGCCGCGGCGACGATGACCGTGCCTTCCTCAATGACATCCGGCGCCATACGAGGTGCCTCGGTCTGAGGTGAGAACGGTGTGTCGAGGGAAGGGTACTCTTGGCCGCGCTGGACACAGAGAGCCTCAATCTTGTCCACGGAGAACTTGATGAGGTCGGAGAGGGCTCGAAGCTCTGCGACGGGAGTCTGAGGAGTCGATACTGCAGCCATCGTCGCGAATGTGGTTGAGAATGTGCGAGGGTATGTGGTACTTGGAGTGAAAGATAAGTTGATGTTTGTGATACGCGAAAATGGTTGGGCTTATATAGTGGGACTGAATGAGGACCTTTTGGTGAGCTCTTGTCTCGACATGCAACTCACAACCTCTGCCGAAGAGAGTACGTACGTCTTGTCTCCCGTTGGAGTGTCCTCTGTCACCAAGCTGACCATGTTATCGACTACCGGGCCCGTTAGCTGTCAACCTTCCACTCCAGCAGATCCATGAAGCTCCTTGAACTTGCGAGAACCGTGGAGAACCTTCATGTATGTTCTTTAGCATCTGAAGTATGTTCAGTCGTTTGCACCAACGAAAACAAGCCACCGATGCCCATGCTACGACAGGGATCCTGAATTTGCCAAAAGTGAGCAGCTGATGTCAATATCAGTGTCTCTTAGTTCGTCAACGTTGTACGCCGGTAGTTCATCGACAGCTTGGCACCCGTGGTAAGCTGAAACAACGTCGACGTCCACCTCCTATACACCTACCACCTCCAAGACCTTCCATCGTACCTTCTCGAACATTCTTTCGATCTGCATGCACGAACAACCAGCCACTCCCGCGTATCTGCAAGCAAGCCTGTGAAAGAGCGCGGTATAGTCAATCAACCAGATGAACGGTGAAGAGGAATATACAAGATTGGATAGTATATTAATGGTAATTAGATGTAGGATATGTAGAGTTAGACTTGTTGAGGTATAAGGGATATTGTCCAGGCAGAGGCCTGGTGTGCGTAGATGAAGGTGGCGATTGTAGCCATCTAGAAGTCCCCATAGCGGTGATACCCCATATGCCTCTGCCCCTGTCTTGGTCCGTGATAATCTACACACCACACACCGCTCATCGTTAGTATTTCAAATTCCACATGAAGTAGATGAATACGCACAGGTACTCGTATCTCTCACGGGGCTCAAACCCGCGACGTTAGCCAGGTTCAAATACGGCTCTCCATAGGGTGCGCCAACGCCCCCGTTGTGTCCTCGCAGACCGGCGTTGGCGGGCGTGACAGGCCACTTTGCGCGGCAGAACGGACAGGTGATGTCTGCGCCTTTCGTCTTGGCCCCTACAAACCACAGAATAACATAACACAACACAAAACAAAGTCAGTTAGGGACGTTGGTACTCAGAAGGATCGTAAGATAGAAAGAAAGGAGAGTCAACGTACATTCGCCAAAACACTCTTTATGCAGCCCATTCCCACACTTCTCACAAAAAGTCAACGTCCCTTCCCTCACACCAAACATATCCTCATAACATATCGGACACTCCGTCCCTTCCTCTATCTCCCTTCGCTTGCCGGCAGCGGCTGCTGGGGCCGCCTTTCCCGATGCTTGAGCGTAAGCTTGCTGGAGGCGGGGATTGGAGACGTCGTTGGGAGCGAGGGGGGCGTTGGCGAAGATTTCTTGTAGTTCGGTTGAAAGGAGGGCTTTTTGGTACCATACGTGGGATTCGAAGGGGACTTGGAGGACTAGGAGAGGAGGAGGGTCAGTGGTTGTTGAGTATGATTTGAATGGGGACGTACCTTTGGCGAAGATGAATAGCTATGTTGAGGTGATTGAATGAGTCCATGAGTGTGTGTGCGTATAGGTCGAAAATAGAGGAGACTTACGATATGTTTGCAATGATTCCCCTTCAGCGCGTCCGGACCTACGAAACAATACACATCAGCATCATCCACCTATCACCAAGTGACTAAAAAGAAAGAGAAACCACACACAATTACAACTCGGCACCTTCTGAATCGTCACCGTATACACATTCCCCGTCGACCCCAAAACCTGAAACTCCTCCCTCATCTCGCCCTCCCTATCCACCCTCTTCCTATCCACCATAAAGAACCTCTGCGTCGTGACGCGTTCTAGACGCTCTCGCGTGACATTCGGGCATTTCTTCTTCATGATTGCCAGCCGCTTTTCAGGCTTCGGCTTGGGTTGCCTGGGGGCGCGGGGCTGAGTTGCAGCGGCACGAGGTTGGGAGGTTGTGGGTTGAGTTGGTGCGGCTTGAGTGGGCATGGCTTGAGTGGGTACTTGTTGAGTTGGTGCGACTTGTGATGCTTTGCCTTTGCCCTTGCCTTTGGCTTGGGATGAGGAGGGCACTGGTGCAGGCGGCGGAACAGCGTTGTGAGCCGCTGGGGGAGCGTTGGCTGGCTTGGAGGGGCCAGGGACGGGAGCCGCGGGAGTGTATGCAAGTACGGGGTTTGGACGAGGAACAGACGGTCCAGCTACAGGTGGGGCAGCAACGACGCGAGCGTTGTTAGTGTGTGATGGGCCTGCTGGAGGTTGGGGTACAGCGTTCGGTACAGGGCCTGGGTAGGGACGAGGTGTCCTTGGAGGTTTCGCAACAACGACGGGTGAGTTTTGAATGTGAGTGGGGTACAAGTGAGAAGCAACTTGAGACGATGGTCCTGCAACAGGTCCGGTGGGAGGTGGCGGGGGTCGAACTTCGTCAGGCTCTTGAGTCCTCCGTTGCCGCTTTGCGGGCGGTCGTCCGGTCGTTGGTGCGTCTACGAACTCGATAGTCGGTTCTTGCTGGAGCCGTTTCGGAACTGGCCTATGTGAACCGGTGGGTGGAGTGTCCAAAATAACTATACTGGGGTCGTGTTGCAATGGTCTGACAGTGCGTTGTAGAGGCGGGTCGTCAAAGAATTCTATGCTCGGCTCCCTCTGGAGTGGCCGAGCACGCGAAGAGGGCTGAGTTGACTGAGAGGAGGGTGGTGTATCGTCGTCGTCGTCCAAGATGATGATGCTCGCTTCTTTCTTAACAGGTGAGGTGCGGTGCGGTTCAGGAGGCCTCACTGCTGCATTGAAGTCAGCTGG
>JAXQGX010000191.1:0-18882 GCA_037040455.1 Irpex sp. P115-07
GTTGGATGGGCCCTCTTCTTTTTCACCGCAGCCACTCTTCCAGTCTTCTTTCCTCTCTGTCCGTACAAGACTACGCTTCTGAAGGCCGCTGTGAAACGTTTACATCAGGCGGTCAGATCACTAGCAGATCGTGCATGGGACAGATATCGCCTAATCCTAGACGACACTCGCCTTCCACCCTTAAGAAGGTTTAGTATCTCAACCCTCTGGAATAGCCTGCTTCGGGTCGTATTTCGAAGCACGCTTTCAGGGCTACGGTCTCTTCCTGACGAGCGTGGAGTGGTTCGAACCCAAGACCAGGACATCGGAATCTTAATCTCGACGGATGCCATTCTCGCCAACGACGAGTTGCTGTTGACCACCATATCAGAGGCTCTTCGTTACGGCCATTTCCATTGGACGGACGTTGTGGACTTTGTCGTGCAAGTTCTCGCAAATCGCCTTCCCACCGTCCCAGAATCTGAGCGAGTGCTACCTGCATGGCCGTTCTCGAGCGCCTTCCCGTTCTCCAACTTACGCTCTCAAATCATCACAGGGGCTCTACGGATTCTCTCTGAGAATATTGATAGTTCGCAGACATCCATCCTTTACTACCACGTATCTGCGTTATCTCCTGACGCCCTGCAAGATGCAGAAGGGAGTCGACTCTTGTGCTTATTCACTATCATCATTGCGGCAGCGCTCGTCGACGACAATCACATATCCTCAAATACAGGAATACTGCACACCCTGGGAGGGTTGTTGAATGCGGTCCCTGGCCATGCACAGCTATGGAAGGATTGGCTCCGGCTGGCAGTGGGTCGACATAACGTAACACAGGAAGAGACCCGGGCCGTTGCTTATAGACTGCTATACTTATTCAACATACTTCTCGAACGTCAACCTCCCGGGAGGTTTTTTCTTGCGCGGGATGGAATCAGCCTCTTTGAGACCCTTATGGGGACAAAAGTGGAAACTTGGTGGCATGGTTTCGATTGGACGAACCGGGAGGAGTACAACGCGCTCTCCTGTCGCGAGAGATATCTACATCATCTACTGCAGCAAATGTTACGGAGGCCCCAGTTAGCGAACACTCCATTTCATCAATATCAGTGGTTTGAAAATATCACCATTCTGGAGTCTATCTTGCACTTCACCATCGTTTATGTTCGGACTGTGAAGATCGGATGGGCGTCTGCGTCGGAAGATGGGGACCCCAAAGGAATATTGTACCGGCTCAGTGAAACTATCTGTCTAGCGCTGCAAGACAAAGGCAATGCTCAGCGGCTCTTTGACATCCTATCACTGGACCGGGGCCATACAGCAGAATACGGGACTCCAGATTCCATTTGCATTCAACTCGTTCGAGCACATTTTGAGAATCCTGAAATGCCGATTCTGCAATATTGTCGCACATACAGACAAGGTGAGCCGTCGAATATACAAATCAAGGCCTCTCACGTGTGGATTGGCACTTTCAATTAATCATCCTTCCAAACCCCTGCTTATGCAACAGCTGAAGTACAACAAGAAGGCATTGCCAATATAGAGGCTCTTATGAGTCAATATAAAAATGTCCTTTCAATCCTTCGTTCGTGCCAGGCGGCAATGGTTCTCTTCCGAATTGTGGACATTCCCGAAGTCAATCGTCCAGAAGTCCGAAGAATATTCACCTTTTTAGGCTCATCGCTATGCTCTCATACAGCGGCAGTCCAAAATGACAAAGAGTATCAAAAAAGCATAACGGAAGTAGCCCACAGCTGCTTTCTTACCATGATGATTGGTTGGGACAGGCATAGCCCCGCAGACGAGGAACACTTTAACGAGCCACGCAGTATCTTCCCTGACACCCTGGTAGAGGCACTCATGGACGTCATGAATTCCCAAGATTACATCCGTTCATTCTTCCGTGTGCGCAGGATTGAAGAGAAGAGAGCAAGGCTGGCCGTCGAGCAAGGGAAAATCATGACATCCTTTCCAGACATTATCGCTGCATCCATAACGAGCGAGGTTGGAAGTACCAGCGGGATTGACATCGGAAAAAACGGCAGACTCTCCCAAGAGATCCAGGCACTCAGGAGAATTAGGAGACCGGCGGTGGTGCCGTAGCAGCGTGCTAAGTTAACGTCCCAACGCCTCATAGTAATGAGTAGTACCGCTGATACTTGTGAGTTACCACCAAGCCCCTTGGAGGGATTGTATCGCACTCAATTTCAGGCATTCAGATACTAATTTAGATAGAATGAACATCTTCATTGATTTGAAACTATGATACAAATTCTACTACGCATACTCTATTCTAGTTACGTTACTCATGTACTCAAGCACCGCCCACTACTGTACCATCATCATGCAGCTTGGACACTCCAGCATGCCTACAGAGACAGAGACCATGAGGTAGTGCGATATCGTTATGGAAACGCAAGTAGTACTTACAAAGAACAATCACACCAACCTGATAATGTTAATGAACCCCTTACATGGCGATTCACCTCTATCTCCTACGAGTAAGTGAACATGATCTCAGACGGGCATAGCTGGAATTGCGCACGTATGCCTTCTTACGATAGGGATGTACCAGTATCCCAGAGTCAGCATCAACCGGGCCGAGAGCGAAGTAGAGCATTCGGAACCACTCAGCATCTTCCCCGACACCCTGGTAGAGGTAGTAATGGAACGTCACAGAGTTACAAGATGATCGATGATCTCCTATACGCAGAATACGAGCGAGGAGAGAGAGGTTTGCCCTCGAGCAAGTGGAGAACCCGGGTCCACGCCTGGACATAGTAGCTGTCGCATCCGTTCTGGCGGGACCACGACATCTAGCCCTATCATCGCAGGGGAACAGGAAGCAGATAGGTCTGTCGATGCTGCCCACCATGCTCCGAGCTCGAGTCGCTATAACGTATCTGGCTTAACAAACATTATGCCTACTGCTGTTGGCCACGAGAATCCCATCTTTCCGTGACCCATAAATGTACGTGCTGATTAGTGCTCGCGTTTCGTATTCTTACTTAACAGACGATATTCGACGGTGGAATCTGGATCTTGGTATGTGATGCTGAACAAAGGCTCGTAGGGCATACCTATGTAGTTCGCTTGTGCGTACGCGTACAACGCATCGAACGGCTCTTCGCTATGGCGGAGGTCATGCGAATTGCCATATGCCAGTGGGATCAGATATTGATGCGTACTTGTGTACATTTGCTCAGTGTCATGATCATGTTTATCATATGGATGCGTGCGTTTGCGTATGCACCATGTGTGAGCCCCCACGTCTGTTGCCCACGCCGACCTCGCCCGTCATAATCGGCACCGTAAGCCGTTCACGACCGTCTACCCCGTCATCTTGCTCCCGTCATAACAGGTCCTCCAAGACAATAAGAGAAATAAATCGCACAGCATACGAGCACTTAGAACTTGTTATGGCAAGCTGAGAGGAGGTACCCGTCGGCTCCGATTCTACGAGGCGTCCATCCACCGCAGGCTGTTCGCAGCGTGCTCTGGTGCGACTCCATGATCCAGGCTCAGACGCGGCGTACTTACTTACATAAAATTCTCTGCATCGTGCGCGTTCGACGCGGTGGAGAATCGGACGATGCTCCTCTCTTCAAGTTCGGATGGCTTCGCTAACGCTGTTCAACGTGATGGATTGTGGTGTGATTTGGGGAATAAAATTTAAGACACATTCGAGCAACTCACCTTCATTGCCTGTGCTGACAAGTGGCCACGGAGTTGAGTTCGGTGCTGACAACATTGATGGCGAGGTTATTTACGCCACGATCGAGGTTTCCCACGTGTTTCCTGCCAAACTTTGCCGGCGGCTGGACGGGAAGCATCCACCACGTAATCACGGATGACCAAACGCAGGCAAAGCGCAGTGCGTCATTCTCCGACTTTCTTCTGTCTGACGCGATGAGGGGAGTCTCGGCTCTGGCCACAGCGCTACAGACTGCCCAAATAAAATAAAACCCTTTGTCATACGACCTCTCCCTCCTTCCTTTCCCGAACCCTCCTTCAAATACTTACCACAACCAAACCACCACCTCTCCGCGACTCACCCCGTCTTGTCTGTGCGGGTGAATATTGCATACTAATCACTTACTAAAGATGCGAGCTACGATGCGGGCTGCGAAAGCAGTCACGAAAGGCTACTCGGACGCACAGTCCAAGGTGCGCGATGCAACGAAGAACGACGACTCCTCTCCTACCGCTAGGGAGCTCGACGACATTGCGCATCTTTCGTATAACCAGTACGTCTTCCGGCATACCTTACATTTGTCAAGGGGTCTGACTGGCATGCCTGTCTTGGTTACTGTTACTTGTAGAGTCGACTTCATTGAGATGATGGAGATTCTTGATAAACGGCTGAACGACAAAGGTAAACTGTGGAGGCATGTGTACAAGGTACGTCGAATCTCCTGTCTCGCTTGTTCATATTCGTACAATAGGTGCCCTGTTTGCGTTCGACCGCAGTACCCCCTCTCTGCTGCGGCACATTCGGGTTTCTCCTATGAGTAATCACATCTTCGTCCCTCCCACTCACATCTTCCCCGTTCCTTCCTATTCGTAATCACACAACACATGTATCAACCCACTGACCCTCTTCCCACAGGCCCTAACAGTAATCAACCACCTCCTATACTACGGCAGCCCCCAAGTCTACAACTACTGCCACAACAACCTCTACGTCTTCAAGACCCTCCGCGAATTCCAATACATCGACGATAACGGGATCGACGTCGGACAAAACGTGAGGGCGGAGGCGCGGGAGGTGACGAGGGTGCTGATGAGCCCTGATGAGTTGAAGAAGCGGAGGGCTAACGGGGGAAGAGAAGGGAGAGGGAGGGGAGGGTATAGCGATCCGATTAGGACTAGTCCGGAGAGGAGGAGTGCGGAGGCGAGGAGGAGTAGCCAGGAGCATGAGGATGCGAGGCGGAGAAGGCAGATGCAGCGAAATGGAGAGGATGAAGATCTGAAGAAGGCGATTGAACTGAGTAAGCGCGAGGAGGAGGAGCGGTTGAGGAAGATTCGGGAGTCCAATAGCGGAGGGCTGTTCGATGTATCAAGGTGCGTACACGTCTTTTGCGCCTCTCCACCTTCTCTCGCCGACGAATCTCACGATTTACGGATAGCACGACCACCCCTCCAAAACCAGCCGAAGACATCCTCATCGACCTCTCAGACGACTCAAATATATCCGCACCCGTCCAAATCCAATACACCCAATACCCCACAGGCCTCCAACCGCAATACACCTCTTATCCTATTCAACAACAGTTCACGTCGTTTTCCCAGCCACTTGTGGGTACGATGCAGCCGCAGTATACAGCTGCGTACTCGACGTTTCAGGCTATGTCCACTGGGAACCCTACGGGGATGTATGCGGGCCAGCAACAGCAAGACGCTATGCAAGCACAGTATGAGTATATGCGTCAACAACAACAACAGCAGCAGCAGGCGGACTGGCAACAGTTGCAAGTCCAGCAGTGGCAGCAGGCGCAAAGTCAGTTCTTGCAGCCTCCCTCGCAATCTCAATCCCCGCAACCGATGCAGACTGCACTATCACCTCAACCGACGTCGTTCAGGGTGGGCTCGAATAACCCTTTCGCACATCCCTCCTCCACCTCTGCGTCTCCTCAACCCTCGAACTCGCCATACCAACCCACCCCCTCCCCCTCCCTCTCCTCTACATCCGCCTCTACTACGGAGAGCACACAGTCGCCTTCGACGCCGTTCAGCGCGCGCTCGAGGAGTCGGGCTAGTCCTGCTGTGGGTGTCAGTCCTGGGCCGCCGTCGAGGATGGGACGGATGGGGAAGGAGGAGTACGCTGCGCTCGAGGGTGTGTTCCTTGGACGTGCTGGGGCGAGTGGGGAGGAGGGAGTTGATACCTTTGGGAATGTTGGGCGGTTGAGGGGTGGTGTGTAAGATTGAGTGTGTCGTGTATTGTCTAGTGGTTTGGTGGGTGGTGGGCGGTGGGTGGTGTTGTGATGTCTCCCGTCTTAGCTCTTAGGTTAAATACTCTTTCTTCTCAACTATGTCGTTTTTGCGGAATCACGATATGGATATCTCCGAATCTTTAAAATCTTTAAAATGGGCTGTGTACTACTGTAGTCACTGTAATAATCTTGGATACGTATAATATGCATAGCTTCTTGATGTATATAAGTAGTGCACAATACAATATGTCCTTTTCTGCGTGTAGGGCTGTCGATGATTGGAATCGTTTATGCACTGGCACTTGTGTCTTCAATTAATACTATAGTAGGGTGTCACCGTGACATTCTAGGTAAGACAGGTTGGCATAACCGCCATCGTGAATACTACTGCAAAAATCGAATATCACGGTCACGCTGCGTCTGTTCGGGCGTTGAGTCCAGCTCGGCTGCCTTTTTCGGCGGTTTATGATTAGCTCCGCTCCAAGTTCCATAGCCAACTGTTACAGCGTTCTGGAGCTACACAAATGCATGCATTGTGGCCGGTCTCAAACGAATTCAGTCTATGGTGCCTGTGCTCCGAGTCCTCAATCGTGCGACAGCTCTCCCTAGATCAAATCGAACACTGACAATACTTAAGAGGAGATACACCATCTCACTCTCCACTAAGTACTAGTAGCATCCCGACTGCCAGTGTCCATTCGGACGCACGCAAGAAAAATTAAATCTCAGCGGTACGTATCCGATGCTGGAGTTCTGGAGTCGCACCAGCTTCCGCGAGCTGCGAACAGCCTCCGGTGCTATTCACGCTAAATTCAAGTTAATGGTGGTTCGCCAGGGGCTAGAACGTACGGAGGAAAACGTTGACAGACACATGCTAGACACGAAATGAATTCATACCGGTAGGAGTAGACGACACGTCATTCCCAAGAGAAATATTGATCATATTCCGAGGTATAAGTACCGGCATGAGGAGAGTGGTCACGATGATGGCCCTGTCTCGTAACCGAGTTGTATGCGGCGACACTTTTCGTGACATTTAGCGTGAGCTAGGCTTCAAGAGACAGAGTAGACATGTTCGACCTTCGGGGCTCAGCATCTCTTGTCTTACCAATGAACACATGTAGGTTGCATGTAGACCACGATGGAAACAGCCTGTAGCTGAGTCGGCGCTAAGCGCTAGTAGTAAATGCTCACACTTACCTGGAAGTGCTGCCAATCGTCGACGTCGACTACCACACGAGTTCCCAGCCCGGCCCTTCGCAGTACTTACTACTGTCACCACCAGCAGCAACGGTACTGGTAAGTCTTCTCACCTACTAAGCCAGTCAGATCGACGTTGACGGTATCGGATATCGTACTGGGAAGCCTGAGCGAAACCATAGATGGTGAGTATGTGCTTCACTCAGCGCTGAGATCACTGCCGATATCGAAATTTGTAGGGCCATCTGTTTTCTAATGTGCTGTGTTTCTTTATGGCCGTTACATATCTCCTCAAGGTTTGGCCACCCCAAAGTTCTATGCGGTCCATCCACTGGCAGGACGGGTTACATGACGTGCCAGTACGAAAAATCGACACGCGACACCCCGTGTTATCTATCCCCCAAATACCTGGCATGTTCGTTCCTCCGGACCAAGACCTAGCCGTCATATATGAGCAGTTGCTCGCTAGTTCCACTGTCCCAGCCAATATCCAGGATACGTTACAATCGCTTATCATGCGACTTAACGGGCTGGAACGAGAATTTAGCACGCAACACATACACGAGCAGCTGCTCGCTGGCTCCGTTGTCCCAGTCAGCATCCAGGATGAGCTACAATCGCTTAAGATGCGACTTAACGAGCTAGAACGACAACTCAACACGCAATACCCCGTGTCCTCTATCCCCCGAATGCATGATACGTTCGTTCTCCCCGACCAAAACCGGGTCGTCATACGCAAGTTGTGTTTCGCTGGTGCCACTGTCATCCTTCTTGCAGCCTTCTTATTCGTACTTGTACATTGTTGCCAGTGGCTCAAGACGTACATATCTCCTGCCTTGATGAAATCCCTGTGTACTTCCTGGTTCACGCTGGAGAAGTTCAAATGAGCAGGTACGCCAAGTTTGTGCTTTGTCTCTGGGTTGTTAAGAAACGCGGAAAGCCACTCTGCTTCGGGGAGGCAATCTGCTAGAGTCCCGTTACACTACCGACCACTATGTCAGAAAAATTTCGAGTCTAAAACTATCAAGTAGATCATCACTACTCACTCGCACGTTGACATTCTCATATGACCGCCCATCCAACTTCTGCAACTGCGTCTCCTGGCACAATTCATTCGCCCTCACCCTCCTCTCTAGCACATCTGGATCATGGTACACCAGTCGGATCGCATCAAGACAAGCGGGAAGACGGGGATACAAGGTGGAACAGACGGTGGAGTTATAGAGGTCTGACAGAGTGCAGCGGTAGTGGAGAGACCAGGTGTAATGCGAGAGGGCGTCGGTGTGTGGGTTGCTGAGCATTATTGAGTCGAGGTTGATTGTTATTTTCGACCTGGCAGTAGAGAGCCTAGTGGAGGATGCGAGGGCAAGGTTGGATTCGTGAACGACTGTTGCTATGTGTGGGATGTATGTCTAGAAAGTATGATCGGATGTAAAATTTCAAGTTGGATTAAGATGGTAGAGAGTATGTGTACGCACCCCGCCGTATGAGCCTCCTGAGAGGATAAGAGGGTTTCTATACGAACACAGTTAACTATTGTCGATGCGAGAGACGCAAACACCTGAGCTAAATGTACATACCCTACTAGATGAGGGAATAGCACGTAGAACTTCTGCAAGAAGTCGTACACGTCGTATGCTGCTTCACGGGAGTTGTGTACTCGAGAGCCGTAGGAGAAACCGACGTTCACTGGCTATAGAGGCACGCAAGGCCAAATGGTATCAACACACTGAAGTAATACGAACATGGACGACAGAGAGCGAGTGAGCTTACGTGGTCCAGGGCCATAAGATTGAACTTCTCGGTCCAAGCGTGTGGGTTGGGCTCGGTAGTCGCGTTTTCGGTAAGTTTACAATGAGACTCTAAAGGTAAAACACAACAAACTCAGTCCATAGGCACATGTTATACAACCAGAATCTGAGCCTGAGGCAGATCTTCGAAAAAATAAGACGCACGTCCTAGGAGCGTGTTCAACAACCCGCTGACCCCAGGCCCGCCGCCCATTGTCAATCTACACCGTATTGATGATAGAAATATAGAAAATTTAGCGTGAGGCAACGTATAGTGTAGGAGTCTCCAGAGCGAACATCACCGGTGCAGACTTGTTGCCGTTCTGTGCCTCGAAGAACCTGTAACTCCATCAGCGATAAGCGTCCAGATTGTACAAGGCCAAGTACAATCATATCAAGTTGAGTCTATGTTATATCTAGAGGACATACCAAAAGAATGATCTCTTCGGATTATCTTCAGAGTCTCCATTGAGGCCTATGTAGCCAGAATGCGAAATCGCCTTGTTACCAGCTGGATGAGTGTACATCCCTTCGCACAGGGTGTCAGGCTCGTGAACGAGCCCATGGGTGCGAAGTTTCCAGTAGAATGGTCCTGGTTGGTCTGCAGCTGTCGAGTGACGGAAAGGCTGTAGGAAGGATAGGCTCGTGTGCGGTATGTATCGCCAAAAGAAGAGTGTACCAAGAATGAGTAGAATCGTGAGTTGTCGATAGTTTACTCGTGTTCTCAATGCGACAACTTTCGAGCTCTTGGTCTCAGTTGACAACTGTGACCCTTGTTCATTAGTATCTTTGGAAGGTACCATACTAATAGTTGATGATGGTGGTGGTATGAAGGAGAGATTACACAAAGCGCCGAGCAAAGCACTTGCTTTTCACGATCATCTTCCGCGGTTTCAGGCTGATAACCACATGTACAGGCTCACAACTGGGGCTTCCATTTACTATGTTATCTGCAGTCGTATCCTCTGAAACAACTCACGGACAAGCTCAATACCGGACGGCGTTTGGCCATGTCAGCAATCACATATTTGACTGGACATCGCCGCCGGTGATGATAGGCAATAGAATACTCAGCTCTACCATCACTATTTACCGCAGTATATTGATAGGGGATGGGCGGGTAACGAGGCTATGCGATCTGAGACACGAGTCTTAGAGGCTTTGTACTTGGATGCCTGCCTTATCTAGAGAGTTGGCGGAAGACCCGATTACAGCGAGATTTCATATCGATCACTAGCCTTGTACAGCTTTACCCTCCCAACCACTTTCCATCTCACAACTCGACTTGTCTCTTCCCCTCATCTTCCACTCTCATCTCACCGTCGCTGCTCCTAGACAACAACCATGCAGCGCCACTCGTTCCAAGCCCTGAACTCGACGTTCATCGTCGACTCCGAGTACCAGTTCGTCAAGGAGCTCGGACAAGGCGCGTATGGGTGCGTCGTCGCTGCGAAGCATCGCCGGTCTGGAGAGGGGTGTGCTATCAAGAAGATCACAAATATCAACACCAAGGTGCATTGGCCGCTCTTGGTGCACTGAGAAGTTTGAAAGCTAAAAGAACGTCTAGAGAATCTTGACGAAGCGTTGTTTGCGTGAGATCAAGTACGCGTCGAATTTGTCCACGCTCTTAGTATTATAACTGAACCACTCTGCTTCTTACAGACTTCTTCACCACTTCCGTGGTCACAAGAATGTACGTTCTGTGATGCTGCTTTATCTACCCGAATACGACTCTCACACGAGATCTAGATCACTTGTCTATATGATATGGACATTGTCTTCCGCCCAGACGGCAACTTCGATGAAGTTTACCTCTACGTGCGTCCACTATTCTTAAGAACCATGGTCAGATAACTGACAAATGATGCAGGAAGAATTAATGGAGGCTGATCTCCACGCAATCGTACGCAGCTTCACTCTCATCAACAGAAATATACCTAAGATACCCCCAGATCCGTTCAGGCCAACCTCTCTCCGACGCCCACTTCCAATCCTTCATCTACCAAACCCTCTGCGGCCTCAAATACATCCACAGCGCCAACGTCCTCCACCGTGATCTCAAACCGGGTAACCTGCTCGTCAACGCCGATTGTGAGTTGAAGATCTGTGACTTTGGATTGGCACGTGGGTACCAGCCCGGTGGCGGTAATCAGCCAAGATCAGCGTCGACCGCGAACCAGGGATTCATGACGGAGTATGTCGCGACAAGGTGGTACAGGGCGCCAGAGATCATGTTGAGCTTTGCTAACTATGTGAGTCATCAATGTCTTATATGTGGACACTTGGCACTAACCTCCTCCGAGGGCCCTGCTATCGATGTGTGGTCTGTAGGATGCATCCTTGCTGAGCTCCTGGCCGGCAAACCCATCTTCAAGGGCAGAGAGTAAGTCTCCCTTACAACATCATCAGTCTGTCTCAGCTAATTTTCCTCTCCCATCTAGCTACGTCGACCAACTGAACCAAATCCTCCACTACCTCGGGACACCCTCCGAAGACACCCTCCGCCGTGTCGGCTCCCCTCGTGCCCAAGATTACATCCGCTCGCTCCCCATCAAACCCCGTGTGCCCTTCAACACCCTCTTCCCTCGCGCGAGCCCCCTTGCGCTCGACCTCCTCGGCCAGCTCTTGAACTTCGACCCCGCGAAGAGGATAACATGCGAACAGGCGCTGAACCATCCGTACTTGGCTGTATGGCACGACCCTAACGACGAGCCTTCGTGCCCATCGGTACGTCCTACCCTTCTCCTCGGCTGATAGGATATACTGACAAAGCCATGTCGTTTGTGTGGTGTATATGACAGTCATTCGACTTCGGCTTTGAGGAAGAAGACAGCATCGACGGTATGAAGCGTCTCATCGTCGAAGAGGTGCAGTCTTTCCGCGCCGAAGTCCGTCAACAGGCTCGTGCCGGCGGCCAGATCCGCAGACAAGACAGGTCAGCACTCTCTTCCTTTTCTCCACCCGTCTCTTCCTCTCCCACCTCTCCCACCTCTTCCACTTCTCCTTTACCATCGTCTTCGACCATGGACACACTCCATCCCATCCTTGCTCCCCTTTCGCTCCCGTCCCTTCCATACACGCACGAAACCGATTCTCACGCCTGGATTTTCTCTCTCTCTACCTCCCAATAGCTTGCCCATCCCCACGCGCGAGGAGATCCAGCAATCTACTCCTGCCGGGTCAGGAGGCCAGGGCGAGAGGGCTCCCAGTCCTGTGACGGAGGATCCCAGTGCGGAGCTTGAGAAGGAGCTGGCGAGCACGCATATCAACGCGAGGAGATAAACGTGATTGGGCTTTCTACTCGAGATAGTTGAGGACAGGATAGGATGGAAGGATGGAATGAGCGCGAACTGTCAAGAAAAATTGAGAGTCGATACTGTGTATCATTTGGTCAAGCTGCCGTTTGATTAGTTGTATCGTTAGGTTATTCGAGCTCTCGCTTGTAGCTCGATGCAGAGGTTACTACTTATTATTGAGATCGTCACGCACTGTGTACCGTAGTGGATTTTGATGTCGGTTTGCATTATTTATCAGTGAATTACCGATGAGCAGGATCGTAATATGACAAAGCTAATCTCACGGATCGTCGAGAAGGTAGTAAGTGATAATACTACCTGCACAAGCCACTCGATTTGAACTTATCGGTGCTTTCTCTTAAGCAACCATCTCGCAGTGAAGGTTGAATCTTATCGCAATTCTCTAAGCCATGTCATCCGAACTCACCTCTCACCCGGAGTCCCTTCCAACGTACATCTACAAACTAATCCCTCACACATCCGCACCGCCCCTCCCACCAGCACCCCTCCCAGATGCACTACCCGTCAGCACCCTCGACCAAACCTCCGGTTTCATCCACCTCTCCACGGCCCCCCAAGTCCTCGGCACGCTTGTCCATTTCTTCACGGATGAACCGAGGGTGTACGTCCTCCGCATCCCTTTCGCGAGAGTTCAGAAGGACATCAGGTGGGAGGACCCGAAGGGAGAAGTGTGTGGAGATCGGCCGGGGGAAGGAAGGTTCCCGCATTTGTATAACGGGTTGAAGGTTGGGAGGGAACAGGTCGATGGGGTTGTTGTTTGGGAACGGGGAGAGGGAGACGAGAGGAAGGGGTGGGAGGAGGTAGTGAAGAAGGCGGAGGGCCATGGTTGGTTGGTGTATTGATCACCAGGATTGAAATATGTAAGCACACCCAGGACGCAAACACGAATCGAGTAGATAATGGGCGAAAGCGTTTCTATATCACAACGCAAGAGAGTCATTGCATTATGTAGGCGAAGAAGAAAGAACGTATTCTACAGATACATTCAATTGCTTGTGAGACGATGATGATGGATGCGACGAAAGCTTGTATACGTGCACGGATGGAGAGTCCACTCAAAACTGCCGAGTGTAGGCGTAGAAGGATTGCAGAGCAAGATGCAGAGATAAGAATAAAAGAGAAGAAAGAAGTGAGAGACGCAGAGAAGAAATTTCAGAGTGAGAGTGAAAGAAAGATTGAGAAGGAATCGTAGGGTACAGTATCCTGCGCGATAAACCCAACAATATAAGAGGAAGAAGAAAGAAACTAATGCAACACTTGGTTTAAATACACTGAGGACGTAGAGGCGTTGCGATTCGTTAACTTCGTGGTGGGGGACGCCGCTGTTGCGTATGCGGCACGGGCGATTGCACGCGAGTAGCAGGTTTACTAGCCTGAGGCGGTGGCGCGGCGGGAGAGGCAGACCGTTCCTGCGGCTGCTGAGGCAAAGAGCTGGCTTTGCGTTTCTTCATCTCCTCCTGGCGTTGCCATGTGCATACAGCCCACAAAGGGTTCACCGGTATCCGACCCACGATTGATCGTAGTACGCTTAGCCTACAAATCGCAATAGTTTAGTCAAAAAGAATAAATGTAAAAGATGCAGAGACCGTACCATCGTTCTTTCTCTTCATCAGTGTCGGTGTAGAAGGTGATCTCCTCCTTATTGTTAAAGACCAGCCTAAATGACCTTTCGACTCCAGACGGTCCGTCGTGGTCGATATACCGGCCACTCCTGCCAGACACCGCGGAGTCAGGGCTACGAACGTCATGATCGGGTTCTTCATCGTCTTGAACCGCAACGGCTTTCTTAAGGTCAATCGTGGTGATCGGCTTTCGCGTGATGTCGTTGTACGCAATCATACTAGCCCCAACGATGCGAACTTGCCGTCTTCGCCATGTCTATCACAAATAACGATGATAAGAAAGGGTTCATAACGTCTACGAAGACAGAAAGGCGACTTACACCACCACAATCCCCACCATACTGCGTAAGCGTGCCCTCATAGTACGTGATCTTATGCCACTGCATCGCATTAAGACCCCGTCGGCACTCTTCCAAGCTCTGCGGGAGCTGGTCCGGAGGCACACCAGGCAACGGCGGCAGCCTGAAAATCTGCAATACAAGCTCACCGACCTGCATCACCTTGGGCGGCGCCGACGCTTGCGACTTCTGCCCAATCAACGGGAACGACGTCTCGAACAGCTGCGTGTCGCACCGTCTGGCGATATCAGAGAAGCGGATGAACGCTTTTGCTAGCTGGCCCTCGGCTGTTAGGTACCGTGCGAGGTTCTCTTGAAGGCGATGCTGAGGGGGTGGTGCCTCGACTACGGGAGGTGGCGGAGGAGCCTTGATCGCTTTCTTCTGTCCTCCGAAGAAACGGCTCATCCCGCCTCTGCTAGTAGGCGGTGGTGGCGGAGGAGCTGCTTTCACGGGGGCTGGACGCGGTGGCGGCACGTTAGCCTTGAACTGGTCCTTGATGTGCTGATCCATTCTAACATTGATGAGCAGAGTGAACTCGAGCTTGCTATGTTCGACGCTGTGGAAGAGATCAGCTTGTGAACGTCAGCCCAAGACACTTTGGGGACTTACAGTTCGAACTCTTGGTTGATCTGGCACTCTGGAGCGAGAGTAACCGGAGGCGTTGTCACATAATGGATCCCATTGTTGAGAGTGCAAGTGATAGCCGTTTGTCGCTGCGGGATAGGAACATCGAGCTTCCTTATCCCGACCACTATCAAAGACGATAAGCATACCGCAATCCACTAACTCATATCCTACCATACATACCTTTGACAAACACCTTCCCATGCGCCTTGCCCGACGTGTCCTGGGCCCTAAGCTCTTTAAGCTCCTTAGCGTACTCGTTCTATAATCACAATCACAATCACCAAACACGTCAGTCAGACACACCCTGTATCTCGATCAAAAAGACTAACCATATCAGACGGCCGACGAACAGTCCGCCACGCCTTGCCCGAGTCAACGTCCCCGGCAGATCCTACATGCGTCACCTTATCCTTCGCAGCACTAGCGTAGATAGTCTCCGGCCTTTCTCGAACGTGGTACTTCTGCAAAAAGAGAAAGAAACAACGAAACAGACAATGAGCAATCCACCACCACCGTAGATTTGAGACGTAAGATGCGTCACAAGAAAGCATGAAGAGAGACAACGCACCGTATGGTTCGGCCCTTTCAGCCGCCTCAGCTCACGATCAATACTATCCGCCAAAAGATCCTCCTCCTCAATCCCCAAATCATCCAACAACCCCCCGCTCCCACCCCCACTTCCCCCACTCCCCCCACTTCCACTCGCACCCAACCCACTACCAACCATCAACGTATCCGCCCTCTTCCTCCCCACCGCACTTCTCCCTCCCACCCCCACCCCCACACCACCAGTCGCGTCTCCCGTACTCTTACTTCTCCTTCGGTTAGGCCGAAGCACGGAGATCTGCCTAACAGGCGCAGGCGGTGTATACTCCACACTCATGTCCACACTCATATCCACGCTCGTCTCAGCGTCAACACTAGGCTCCTCATAAAACCCTTCCTCGCGCTGCTCGCGTTGGCGCTGCTTCATAGCTTTGATGAGTTGTTCGCGGGTGGGGATGGTGATGGATGGTTGGGGGCTTGTTGTTCGTGCTGGAGGGGCGCTAGAAGGTGGTTGGAGCTGGGGTTTGGAAGTGGGACTTGGTACGCGAGGGGCGGGGGCGGGGGCGGGGGCGTTCCCGGTAGGTTGAGGACTCAAGAAGCCAGCGTCCAGGAGGGAATCGGGACGTCGGCCACTACCAAGTCCAGATCCAGGACGTTCCATCGGCATATCCTCACCCACACTTTCACCGTCCACATCCATCCCTTCACCACCCTTCTCGTCCCCACCAGCCTCACCAGAAGAGCCCTCGCCCGCAGAAGACCCAGGTAACGTAAACATCCCAGCCTTAACCCCCTCCGTAACAGCCTCCACCTTCAACCCCACCACCCCCTTCCCATCGGGGGCTAACGTAGCCTCACCAGCAACATCCGCCATAAGCCGATCCAACGCACTCTTCATATCGCTCAGGTTCGTCAGGCTCGACTGTCTCTCCTTCTCTGCACTTCTAACACTGAATTGCTCGTCGCTCCTAGCCCGCGAAAGAACCTCAGGCCTCGGCGGACCCCCTCCTCCTCCTCCTCCCTCTCCCTCCTGCGATGCAAGAGTCATAACACCATCATGCGTAGGCTCACGCGTGATCTTAGGCGGAGGAACGCGTTTCGGCACACGGCGCATCGACTCCGGCGTATTCGGTTTCGTCTGGCTTTGACTCGGACTCGGACTCTCCGCCACCACCGAAGTCGAAGTCCTGACGTCCATGATAAACGTAGTAGAACTAGACCCAGGCCCCTCAAGACTCCTCTGCTTCTCCAGCTTCCTCTGCACCGTCTCCCTCGTAATCCTCGGGCTCCTCCCACTCCCTACAGGACTCTCACCTCCCTTCCCACTCCCACTCCCATTGCCAAACTCCCTTCCACTAAAACTCCCATTCCCATGGCCAAACTCCCCGATCAAACTGCTAGAGCTCCCCATCTTAGAGATCAGAGGACGCGCAAGCGGGCTCCCCGTCCGCGGGGAATGTCTCGCGAACGGAGACCCAGTACCTCCTCCAACACCTCCTCCAAAAGGCGATCCTCCACTCATACCGAACGGCGAATGCGCTCTCCCACCGTCCGCCATCGAAATCGGAGTAGAAGGCTTAGTAGGCGTCGACACCCTCCCATTCCCACTTCCACCCAAGGAGTCCCTACTATGGTTAGCATGAAAAGAACCAAACATGAACGGATGATCGGGAGGGGAAGTCGGCGGTGTAGACGTATTCATAGCATTACTAGCGGGAGTACCAGTGCCCTCGAGATCGGTGCTGGGGAGGAGTTCGAAGCTGAGGTTGGAGAGGGACACTTCTGAGGTTCCTATTGATAGGTTTGCGTGTTCTTGAGAGTGGTGGGAGACGCGGGAGGAGGGTACGTCGGCAAATTGGGGGTGCGGGTGGGAGAAGGGGTCTGTGGTGTCTTGACCTTGTGGTGTAGCTATGAAATCGATAAAATCAACGCGTCGTGAGTGTCAGTGAGTACGAAAGACGAAACAAGGAAGATAAGAAGAGAAGGAAGAGACGTACAAGACCGCGGACTCCCCTTCACGCCCAACTCAAACCTCGGCACCAAACTCTCCATACCCGTATTAGTGCGTCTTGAATGCGAGTATACCTTAGCAGGCGACGGCGACGGCGGCATATCCTCATCCTCATCCACCTCGTTCTTCTGCGCCTTGACCCTCTCCGCATGCGTAGACCTCCCAAAGCCGGGTGATCCAGACGTGAGTGGTGTTCCCTCCCTCGAGTGAGAGTGCCTCGGAGGGGTAGACGTCGACACCTCATTCGTGAACGGAACCTCCAACTCCCCCTCCACCTCGATGGCCTGGTGGTCGGTATGATTGTGATTGTGGTGGTGAGCAGAAGCCAAACGCTCAGCATGATGAGACCTCCCATACGGCACACCACCCTCCGTCTCCAGGCCCTCGGGCAAGGCGCCCTCGTCGTGTGGAGGTGTGCTGGGGCGTGTATCTTTGAGCATGGAGTCTACGAGGCCTGTGATGCTGTCTTCTCCGCCGTGTTGGAAGCTGTCGTCGAAGCTCGAGTCTATGTCCGAGTCGACGTTGCGCGTACGCAGAGGACCACGTTCTCCATCGTCGTGGTTGTTGTCTTGGTGTACTTGGGAGTGGGATTGGGGATCGTCAACGTTCATAGCATTACCGTCATTTGCTTCATAACCATCATCATCGTCCGTAACCCAATCAAACGGGTTCGAGTTCTCCTCCTCGACGTCAAACTCCAGCACATCGCACTTCTCATCAAACGTCACTGTCTTCCTCCGTGCGTGTCTCCGCGTCGAGCTCGTGCGGGGACCGTGCAGGCGTTTCGAGACGAGGGAGGGACGGCTGGGCGATGCGGAGCGATGGGGCGAGACGCGTCCGAACCATTCTTTCGGGGGAGGGGGAGGTGCGAGCTCGCTGTCTGAGTCGGAGTGCTCGTGTTCGGTTTGCTCGGCGTGCGTGTGCAGTGATGGCTCTGGTGCTGGTGCTGGTGGCTGCGAAGGAGGGTGAGGAGGAGCGGGAGGTCGTCCCTCTTGTGATACCCGCCGCTTGCCAGACTTGAAGTTGCTATTCGTGACAGGTCGCTTCTGTACGAGCAACTCAGATACCCCAGACTGTCTCCTCTTCCTGACGGCGGGGTTCTCGTTCTCAGCCTGATCGTTCATGGACTGCGTGCGGAGGCGCTTCTCGCCGCTGACACGACGTACTGGCGTGCCATGGAAGACAGACGGGCGTGATGGGAGCTGAGAAAGTACGAAAGGAGAGTTGGACACTCGTGCGCCGTCAGCGAGGTTTCTGACAGAGCGGCGGCGTGATGGGGTGAGCGCGGAGACCGGACGGTCGTCGGTGGCTCCTGGTTGGGGGGAATCGCGTTTGGTGATGCGGAGGGGGTTAGTTGAGTGGGGTTTCCAGTCTTTGGTAGCGTTGGAGGGCGCCCTGTCGCGGAGAGGAGCTATTGAGCTCATCGCCTGACACGGTGAGCGTGGGAGGCGGGGCGACGAGCACGGGGGTATTGATTTGGAGAGGGAGATGCGAGTTGAGATGAGGGTCGTGG
>JAXQGX010000192.1:0-18200 GCA_037040455.1 Irpex sp. P115-07
CCTAGAGAAGCTCATTGACGTAGCTGAAGTACCTGAAGGGTTACGACCCAGGATCTGGGAGATGCTACGGAAACGCATACGCGCGTTCGGGTTCGATGGGAGGCTAGGACATATGGAGACGAAGTGCAGGATACGTACGAAGGAGGGCGTGGAGCCCATTTCCGTACCGATGTATGCGAGCTCCCCCGCGAAACGACAAGTGATCGACGAACAGCTGAAGACTTGGTTTGAACAAGGAGTTATCGAGCCTTCGCAGAGCCCGTGGGGGGCTCCGGTCGTGATCGTGTACCGCAACGGGAAAGCTCGATTCTGTGTTGACTACCGTAAGCTGAACGCACAGACCATTCCCGACGAGTTCCCTTTGCCAAGGCAGACGGAAATCCTCTCTGCTCTCTCCGGGGCTCAGGTCCTGTCCTCGCTGGACGCCCTCTCAGGCTTTACGCAGATCGAAATAGCCGAGGAGGACGTCGAGAAGACGGCCTTCCGCACGCACCGGGGCCTGTTCCAATTTAAAAGGATGCCGTTCGGCCTGAAAAACGGACCGTCCATCTTTCAGCGAACAATGCAGAACATCCTCGCGCCTTACCTTTGGCTATTCACCCTGGTGTACATCGATGATATAGTGGTGTACTCGCGGAGTTACGAGGATCACCTGGTTCACCTCGACAAAGTGCTGCAAGCGATCGAACGAGCGGGGCTAACGCTGTCGCCCAAGAAGTGTCACTTGTTCTACAGCTCTATCTTGCTGCTGGGACACAAAGTCTCGAGACTGGGGCTATCGACTCACGAGGAGAAAGTTCGAGCGATTAGCGAGCTGAAACGCCCTACCAAAGTGTCAGAATTACAGACCTTCTTAGGAATGGTTGTGTACTTCTCCATGTTCATCCCTTACTACGCGAACATCGCCTCTCCCCTGTTCAAGCTCTTACGGAAAGGATGCGCTTGGCGATGGGGACCGGAGGAGGAATACGCGTTTGAAGCCGCGAAGTCAGCGTTGAAGGAGGCTCCGGTGTTAGGCCACCCCATAGAAGGGAAGCCGTACCGCCTTTACACAGACGCTTCCGACGAAGCTATCGGCTGCTGCCTGCAGCAGGTACAATCCATGTGCGCAGGGGACCTAAAAGGAACGAAGGCATACGAGAAGCTAGAGAAGGCGTACAGGGAGAAAGGAGACGTACCGCGATTCGTAACGAAACTATCTTCGAAGATCAACGATCACGAGTACCAAGACGAATGGGGTAGCCAACTAGACGAGACCACAGTACACGTGGAGCGGGTACTTGCATACTGGTCACGAACGCTGAAGAGCGCGGAGACGAGGTATTCAGCAACCGAAAGGGAAGCACTAGGAGCGAAGGAGGGACTAGTAAGATTCCAGCCCTACATCGAAGGGGAGAAGATCTTGCTAGTGACGGACCACGCTGCCCTGCAGTGGGCGAAGACGTACGAGAACGCGAATAGGAGGCTGGCAGCCTGGGGGGCCATATACTCCGCATTCGCCCCTGGATTAGAGATAATACACCGTCCCGGACGGATTCACTCTAACGTTGATCCCTTATCGAGATTGCCTCGAGAGCCACCATCTCACGTGTCCCCTTTGGCAGACAGGACTCCAGCACTGCGACTGGACAGCGAGGAGGCAGAATCGGCTGAGCGCAAAGCGGAGGACGCACCAGCAAAGCGGGCAGCTGCAGCGACGACGATAACCGACTGGGCGGAGGCCTTAGTATCATCGGAGGCGGAGAGTCCAAGGAGAAGCAGCCGTCTAAGAAGGAGAAAGGAAGACGCGACCACGGCTGGTGACGGGGGGGCAACCACTACAGATGCTACCACAGGCACATCGAGCGAACAGCTGAAAGCGGGCGAACCAGCCCCTCAAAACGCTAGCGAGGATGTAGTCGACCCCTACGAAGCTCGCAAGCTGTGGGAAGCGACACACAGACCACCCTCGATTCTAGTGGAAATGAATGAGGAAGCTAGGGCGCGATACATCGAGGGGTATAAGAAGGACGTCACCTTCCGTGGCCACTGGGAGAAACAGGCCGGCGACACAGAGTCCTGGGACCCCGCTAATCGATTCTTCAAAGACTCGGAGTCCCTGCTATACTTCCGCGATGCAGACTTTAACGCTCGTCTGTGCGTGCCGCGTTCAGAACGCAACGACGTACTCCGTACAGCTCACGAAAGCCCTTACCTCACGGCACACGCTGGTCCTGAGAAACTATGGGACTACCTAAGCTCACGCTTTTACTGGCCAAGGATGAAGACTGACGTACTAGAGTTCTGCGCATCGTGCGACGTCTGCCAGAAGACCAAACCGTCTAACTTCAAGAAGTTTGGTCGTCTCCAACCCCACGCCATCCCGTCGAGGCCCTACGAGTCGATATCAATGGATCTCATCGTGAACCTACCGTGGTCCGAAGACTGCAACGCGATCTTGGTATTCGTGGACCGCCTCACAAAACACGCACAGTTTGTTCCCACAACCACGGGGCTCAACGCGAAGGGATTTGCGGTGCTATTTGTCAAGCATGTAGCCTGCAAGTTCGGGTTGCCGGCTAACATCGTCACCGACAGAGATCCGCGATGGACGTCTGTCTTCTGGAGAGAGGTCGCGAAGATCTTGCAGACGGACATGCTCTTGTCCTCTTCGCACCACCCTCAGCACGATGGCCAGACTGAAATAGTTAACCGTCAGCTTGAGACCATGCTACGCGCTTACGTGAAGGAAGACAGAAGCACCTGGTGCGAGTGGATCCATCTGCTGGAACACTCCTACAACTCCCGCGTTCACGGCGCAACAGGAGCTTCCCCCTACTTTCTCCTCTATGGATTCGAGCCTAGAGGCTCTCTGGACTACAGGGAACTCGACTCCCGAACTGTTGACCGCAGCCGCGAAACCTCCGAGTTTTTGGAACAGTTGGCTATGCATCGCGAAAGCGCGAGACGGGCTATCGCTCGGGCTCAGGCCAAGCAAGCCAACTGGTACAATAAAGGGAGGAGGTCAATGGAGTTTGAGGTCGGGGACCTAGTCTTGGTGAACCCTCACGGTCTAGAGTGGGTAGAAAGTAAAGGGGAAGGGGCCAAGTTAGTCCAACGCTGGATAGGCCCTTTCGAAGTCCAGCAGAGGATTAACGAGAACACGTACCGTCTACGTCTCGACTCCTCGTACCCTGGAAGTCCTATCTTTAACCTGGAACACCTGAAGCGTTATAAGTCCTCACCTGAAGAATTCGGTCCCAGGGCCACCTTTGACGACTCCCGAGCTGCTCCCGCCGACGAGGTATACGAAGTGGAATCTATCGTTGGTCACAAGTACGACAAGAGAAGACGCACCATGCTATACTTAGTGCGATGGGTAGGGTATTCACCTCTATACGATGACTGGAAGACAGCTCGCGAATTAGCTACAGCACCTGAAGTGCTAGAAGGCTATCGTCGCAAGAACAAGCTTCGTTAACTCGGACCGCGCGATAAGTTATTAGCGCTCACGTCAGCGCTAGCACCACGTTCTTTACTTCGGATCGCTCCGAGCACACTCTCCTTACTCTTATTCCCTCCATTCCTTTCTTATTCCTGTTCTATTTGTTCTCGACAGCTACCGGGTTTAACACGAGGCCAGATCAAAACTGTACAGTTATGCCAACCAACGACTCCGACTCCGCTATCAGCCTACGCTATGCTCTCGTAGCGCTCCCTACCAAACAAGTCGGAAACACACGCCCACGATGCTGATAACGAGGCCTTCTCTCCGATCCCTCCTCTTCCTCCTTCAATACCTCCCGTACTACTGCTATGCCGGCTCTTACGAACTGTTCGACAACTCTGGCGAGACTTGGGTCACGATCGGGGGCGATCCCTCCGCTCTGCTAGCTAACGCAGCTCGCGATCGATACGGAGGAGCGAGCTCTAGGGAGTTGAGGAGTTGCCCTGAATCGAAGAGAGAGCCCAGTTGGACAGGGGATGGCAAGGACTTCCTCGCATATGGCGTAGATCTCCGCAAGGTGCGCACTCAGACCGGCCCAGTTGCTGAATCTTGGGTCCACTCGAGCTTCGACGATGACGAAGAGTTCCTCGACCCTAACGACCACTCACGCATCCAACCTGCTCTCCTCGCCAAGATCAAACGAGAGCTGCGCCTTGCTCGCGATCTCGTTGGGTTCCTCGACCGTCGAGGGGGCTCTAATCACAACGTAGTCAATCGTATCTACTCGGGAGAGGAGCTATCCTTCGCCGAAGGAGTCGAGGACATCCGACTGGAGTTGTATCGAGCGCGGGAGGTTATGGACGAGCGGCTCGCAGCCATCAACTTCGCACTATGCAGGGCCGAACCCGACGTCGAAAACTACGTGCGCCAGGTCTATGGAGCCTACATACAGAAATGGCATCTCCTGAGCGACATGAGAGGCATCTGCGTGGACTTCCGTTCCTTTAACCCCGACACGACGCTCGTTTCCGATTGTCTGAGGAGACAAGTCCCTCTCTACTACCCTGTGGATCCTGAGTACTGTCCAAACCTCTCTGGGGCAGAGGCCCGTCTCGTCGAAGCCGTGAAGACTTATGAAGATTTCGTCTTCGCTCTACACGAGGCTTCGGTCTTTCCTAAGATACGGAAGTCGGAGACGGCGCCCCTCAAGTACTACGGAGTCGCGATCGACCCTGACGCTCCCACTCGACCGTGGAGGGCCCAGGCGATCATGTAGGTTCTTTCAAAAAAATCCCTTATAAGCAAGGCCACTCTTTTTGAAAATGGCCTTATATACAAGGCAGATTCTTTTTGAAAAACACCCTTTAGAGCGTTTTTCAAAAAAAGGCCCTTTCAGCATCCAGACCATATATAGTCAACTGAGACGGGCAGATTAAAATATTACTAATAAACATTAACAGTACAACAATGTCTAGATTTACTCTGCAATCAATCAGATCTCATATGTACCAAAAAAGAGCGGGATGGGAGGCGGTTCTGCGGCAGGAAAGAGATGTAAAAGAGGACCCTGAGGCAGAGCGGAGATGCAAAGTGAGATTCTGAGGCGGAGCGGGATACTTGGGCGGGGGCGGGGGCGGGAGCGGGAGCAGGAGCGGGAGCAGGAGCGGGAGCGGGAATGGGAGCAGGAGCGGGAGCAGGAGCGGGAGCGGGGGCGGGAGCAGGAGCGGGGGCGGGAATGGGAGCAGGAGCGGGATTCTTGGGTGGGATAGGGCAGTCCAGATGGCTATAGTCGAGGCAGCCGCAGTGCGGGAGGAGGTACGGGATATAGAAATGTATCGATTCTGATGCGGAGAGGGAGTGAGCGGCCTCACGGAGACGGAAAGGGGCGTAACCGTAACCTAGTAGAAGTCGTCGGCGTGGAAGAAGTAGTCGTCGGCGTATTCATCGTCTTCCTCGAGCTCCAGCTCAATGACGGGTGGATCTGGCAAGACAGGAGCCGCGGGGGCCGCAACATCCGGGTTTCTTTGCGGGCCACGGTTGTTTGCTTCATGAGGATTCTGTCGACGATCTATAGGGGCGTGGTCCTCGTTACCTGGCAAGATCGCGTCGTCTTGGCGCATTTGAGCGGCGGCGTCGTTCTCGTGGGCTGCAGGATCCATGGGTGCATCTTCATCTGCTGCAGCGGCAGCATCGCCATCGTTGGGTGCAGCCACTGCGCCATTTGCGTCTTGGACTTCAACGGAGCGGTATAGGGGGAGCATAGGGAAGTCCTGCATGAATTTGTCGGCCATCTCCATCAGCGGAAGCCATTTCCTGGCCCATAGCTGCCCTAGACGCTGCTCGGCATCCGCGTGAGCGAAAGCATATGCGCGGAGACCCTCATCGTGAGCACTGTGAGGACGTTCAGGTACCCGCCCCGCCAGTTCCAGCCACCAGCGACTTCTCCACTCGCAGTATGCGACTGCCCGACGCATCTCTTCACGAAGAAGGTTTACTTCTTCCCACCATCGCGCTGCACGGGCCTTGCACTTCGCCCATTCAATTCGCAGACCTAGAATAGATTAATAACCAGCTACGGTGACACGTCTATCTAACTTACATTCTTGGTAAACCGGATTGTCCTCGTCTTCAGTGCCGCCTTCCGCGAGCCAGATCCAGGACATCGTGCGTCGTCCTTCGCGAACAGCAAGGTCGTTGGAAAAGTCCAATCCGAACACGCCTTCGACGGGCATACCCACTGCCAGGCGGATTGCTGCACGATCGGCCTGTTCCTGCTCTGTGAGGACTCGCTCGTTAAAGGAGCGAACGTCCTGGTCGTGAAGTTCCTGGTACGTATTCTCCCAGTCACCACGCCCTCGAAGTTCTAACAGGGCCTCTCGCGCTCGCCGGTATCGCTTTGCGGCCGCGATCGCCCGACGGTCGATTGTTGCTTGCCATTGACGGCCTTGCGCGTTCGCGTCTTGTCCAACGAAGTTCTTGATTTTGAATCTGTTGGCGAAGGTTCTTGTACGTAGCTGCCGCCGAAGTTCGTCCAACGCTTCGTCAGCCTGCGTAACACGAAGGCGATCTTCTAATTGAACAAGATGACGATCGCATATGTCGTCTCGATGAGCCCCATTGCCACTGTCGGAGGGTAAGTACAGAGGGATGTCCTCAGGCTCGAGCGCAGCACCGTTTTCGAGGGACCCATCTGCGGCGAAGTGTACACGATTATTCAACCCCGGCATATGTATCCTCTGGTCCCGACGAAAGTCGAGTATCTTCCGCCGTATAGCCCGTCGCCTCTCATTCCTCGCGAGCTCGGTGAGAACGTTCCCAAACGGGACGTGGGCTATATCTGCCTTCAGTGCCATCCTATGGTGTCATACATCAGCCAAAGAATGTGAATATATTGGAGACTCCCTGACGTACTGCATATGTTCTATCTCAATGCCTAGACAGATGAAGGCAGCGGGAGAGTTGTCGTCGATCCTACCACGAAGCCGCATATCTTCCTCCTCCTCGCGAAGGATGGCCAAGCGAACTGCGTTGAACGTGACACCTATTATGCAATTAGTTGAATTCGTTCTACCGGAGGAGGTACTATTTACTCACGGGGCTGCTGATGCGTATAGGGGCACGGCTTGGTGTGATCACCCGCCCATGCAAGGAGCATGGCCTCCCACAGCAGAAGCTGAGCGGGGGCACGTTCGCGTACACGCGCGTTGAAGGCGATGAACTCTTCACGGTGAATCTTAGCATTCTTGATAGCGTCGAGTAGGCGTCGGGCTAGTATGTTGTAGATGCCGAGAGTCTTGCGCCAGTTGATGAAGGCGCAGAAATCGTCCAACAGCTCTTGTCGAGCTGCTTGCGTCATCTCCTTTGAACTGGCCGCCACCTTATTTAGCCAGGACCAGAGACGTTCAATGCCTTCGCCGTCCGTTAAGCCAACACCCACAGTGTAGTTGAGGGAGTATGGGCCTTGACAGGCGTCTTCGTGCGCCCGGATGTGCCCTTTCGGAACCTTCGCTGTGACCCAAGTTTGGTCCGGCACAGCGAGGCGCATCCCCTCAGGAAAGCCGAGCATGCGAGTCCAGAACGCCTTGAAGTATTGACAGGCAATGTCGTAGGTGATGAGCAGCGGTATGGACACGCCGACGAGGGCAGACAGCAGGACATAATCAACATTACATTGTCTACAACAACCATTAATGTACGGTTCACAACATAGAGCTATCAACTTACCGCTCGCCCTTCTGCAGGTCACCCAGTCCATTCGGTCTCCAGTGCTCATGTCGACTACAAGCAACACCGACGACACCGGTTGCATTCAAACCCTTCGCCTTCTTGAGATTTGCGAGCAGGAGGGCGGTGAAGCCAGAGCACGTATTCATCTGTATAATCCAGTAAGCGTGTGCTCAATATCAAGAGCGCGATCGTCAATTTACACGTACCTCAGCCTGACCGGTATGTTGCTTGACATGCGCCATATATGCCCCTCGCTCGACGAAGTACGCCCACCCAGGGGATAACGATACATCGGGTTTATTACTTGTGCGGTGGCGATTCTTTAAGCGGAAGTTACAATCGACAGCGATCGTCTGTCGATAGAGGTATTGCTTGTCTGCGTCCACAGTACGGAAGTCGTCTGGAAGGTTGATCCCAGGATGCGGGCAGGCACGACAAGCAACTGCCAGCCCGCCCGGTGCTGTGGTCGCAATCCCTCCTTCTTCATGTCCTCGGCCGGCTCGCTTGAGCATCTCCAAGTTCCTCCATTCGCGTACGATGTTCAAGAAGGACTGATGTCGATCCTATACGACAAGCACTTAGTGAAGGCTAATATAGGTACTTGCAAACAACTTACGGGAATCTCCTCCAAGAGCCATCCATCGGTCAGGAACTCCAACGTCTTCACGAAATCGTACACGGTGACGTTGCCTTGCAGGTTCAGGAGATGAAACTGGTCAAGTAGCATAAACGTAGCACATGTTTCCGGCGATAGAGGCGTGGCAGGATACCACGAGGCTCTTAGCAGCTGCCGAAAGCGTTCCGCGTCCGTGCGACACTCGCAGAATTCGACTGCAACCTCATGTATGCCATTGGTGTGGAGGACAACGATTTTTTTCTTGGAAGCCATAGGACAGGGGGATCCTCCTGTATGATCCCCGAGTGGAACTACTAAGCCCAGCTCCAACAGAGTTGTTCGGCGAAAGAACTGCCCCGTCCACTCCTAGTGCCACGTCAGCGGAAGCGCATGCCAGAAAATCAACTAGCTCACCTTTATTCGGTGTAGTGGAAGCCTTCGATGCATCTCGACGCAGCATTCCTTGCAAAGGAGAGCTTTTCCAAAACACTCCTCGCAGCGATACCGGGGTTTAATCTTCGAGCACCCTTGGCAAACAGGAGTGCTCGGCTGAGTACCACGACCACTGCAACGTAGCAGCTCTTCCATGTAACATTCGCGATACTGGAGCCAGGTGTCGAGAGGGACGTCCTGCAGAACTTGTCAGCGCGTTGAAGTACATCGAGCTGGCGCTGTCGAAGCTCTTACCGAGTTCACATAACGTTTCGCCTTAGTCTTTGCTCGCACAATAACACCGACACTGTCCTCCTGTATGTACTGAGAGTCATCGGGCGGTGGAGGACTGAAGGGACGTTCCGGAGCCGCATTGTCTGGTGCGACGTAGTCAACCACCCGGGTTTCTTCCACGAGGCGTCGAGTGTTGTAATCATAGTCAAACCTACTCGCAGTGGCTTGGTTTCGGTACGCTGTGTGGTCGTGAAATACTACCGGGGGCTGCTTCCTCTTTTTGCCCATCGGCGAGGAGGTAGAGAATGAGCAGTATAGGCGCCAGCAGGGTTCACCCATGCGTCTGTAAACAAAGTCACGTGAGATTAAACTTGTCATAGATTATGGGTAAAATGTATACAAAGCGGATAGTGCTAAAACTACTTGGATGGCCTAGCCATAAAGACGCATACGGTCCTGGTGTAAAGCAGATACGTAGGAGAACTGCTCGAGAGCCAACTTCCAGCGCGTACAGCGGTTTTCTACCTCTTGGGCATGCGATTCGGGGTCTTCAGAGAGGGCTTTCCACGATCGGAATCCGTACTGCACCCATCGAAAAAGACCGCCTGCCGTGTATTGAGTCATAGACTGCCGCCGTTCCCCTGGCTGCACACTAACATTGCCATGCATAAGAGTTGCAGATGGTATCAGAGCTACCGAACCAGGTGGGAATCGCACAAGTAGCTTTAGCTGCCGGAGTATCAGATGTCCCCCCACGTCTGCATCAAAGTCACCAGTACAGAATATCGGACAAATCCCGTTGGCTTTGTTACCCGAATCGGTGTGTTCGTACGTCACTACTCTGGGGCCAAAGTTGAAGGTGGTGGCCGCAAACGCGCTGTTCTCCTTCAGAGGCTTGAACTCCGGATAGTGCGCCAGTAGAGCCTTCATATTCTCGTAGTATTCGTGGCAAACCTTGGGGAAGTACCAGCGAAAGAGCGCTGCAACACTGTCAGCTAAGATAACGAACATCAACTCCATACTTACCTTCCTGATAACCCATCACGCGGGTCACAGCCTTGTTGTCGAGCAAACGTTGCAGAACCTGCTGGTTGTGTTTTGAGTGATGGAGAACGCCCGGACGCTGTGGAAATGATTAGACAAGAAGTGTGCATTATAATTCTCTTACCGTCTGCCCACCGCCATACGAGAGCCCAGCTGCGATTGTCTTGAATGTCCCTCGACGGTCCTGTTTCTTTGAGAAACGCAAGGTTCGTTTTGCCTCCGCCAGCGCGGCTTCCACCCCCTTCATCACTGCAGGCCATGTCGGGTCCCCGGTCGGTGGTCCAACGAACACTCCTATGACACGACCTGCACTGTCCACCAGCCCCAGCGGGGTCCTGGTAATAATGTTAAAGACGATTTCACGCGGCCAAGGGATGAATTCACTTCCCGTCCCATTCAACAACTTTGAATCCTTCCTTCACGTAGCTGGCGAGTGGGCGATGCTCCGCGACAACGTCAAACCGTTTGCCTATAAAACCTGTCTTCGTAACTGGCAGCACGCGCGCATTGAATGTATTCTTAATGAACTTCAAGTCTTCGTATCGCTTTGACTGGCTGAGGCGAATCTTCGGTGACTCTGAGTGTTTCTTCGCCTCGCGTTTCCGTTGACGACGCTTTTTAGCACCAGCCTGTTTGTGGGTAATTGGCCGTTTCTCTACACGTGGCATGTCTATGGGCGGTGGGATAATTGGAGCAATACCGTCAGACGGCAGTAGAGGGGAGCCAGGTACGGTCAAAGGCGACGAGGGCCTTGTTGAGGATGGAGACGGAGGCAAAGACGAAAGAGGTGAAGGAGTGGGCGAAGAAAGGGGGGAGCCGAAGGGAGAGTCTACATGTGGGCCGTACCAGAGAGGTAAACCTTCGGTATCATCGTCCTCCTCCTCCTCATTCTCCATTTCACAGTGGGCCGCCTCCTCGAGCAGTGGCTCAATCGAATATTCAAGGTTGAGTTGTTGGAACGGGGAGAATTCAGCTCCTGAACGTGTCTGGGCAGGAATGTCGACCGCGTGAGTGGGCGATGAGCCTTGCCGACGAACGGAAACTTACAGTTCTTCCTTTGAACATGGCGAGTTGGAGCCTATATAGACATGAATTAGACACGAATTCCAAGCGAACTGTAATAGATAGAAGCCCATAAACAGACAGAAAGCAAGTGTGTACAATAAACTCAACGTAAAGGTACGCGTCAGTCGAGCGCATCGTCGTAGTACCTCGTTAGATTCAGCGCGAATTACTCGACCAACCATCGTACAGTATCTACGTATACGAGCATGAAAAAGAATCAATAGACACGAATAACGCGTCCGAACGAGCAACTTCCATAGTACCTGGTAAGATTCAGTGTCCACTGCTCGGAGAACCGCGTTGACGAAGCCGAAAAAGAAGCAAAAGGCGATAGAGCGCGTGGAAAATACTCACAGGACAGGAGGTCGTGGTATTCTGTGAAGAGGTGAAGAGGATAGCAGCGAGGTGACTGTCGCGGAGCGTCGTGGTGGTTGAGAGTGAGCTGGACGCGTCGAAAGCGCTCGCTTCCACCAGATAGTTTACCTCAAGGCTTACAAGGGATTCTGTATGATTACACCTACGTACGTCTAGTAGCACCTTCCAAACATTATAATGTCCGTGTTTATTTATTCCTTGTTCTTGATGTTACTTCACGATAGCGTGAGGAGCCGTAGGTTCACGAGACGGTTCTTGAAGGTTCATTGCAAGTTGCAACTTCAAGTTAGGTTAGCTGAATGGGAGCCGTACACAATAACGGGCGTACTGTGTCACGATTCTAAACTCGCGTGAGCATGCATCATCTGTGTAAATATCAAAACGACGAATTCATGAACACAGGTTGTTTGTACTGCCACAAATAGTTCAATAGGATGCACGTATATATTTCGATGCACTGCACAAGCTGGGTGTTGCGCGTCCATAAGATACGAGCGTAGATACTGGAAGCACATAAAGGTGCATCACTCATTCGAGAATAGCTATCCTACCGTAGATGTACCCTTGCTCAACTCAAGACTAATCACCTACTGCGTCTCGCAGATCGTCTGGTGCTTTATTTGCTCTGATCATGATAATCATGTATGCAGTCTTCTCTGGGACCGGCCCCTACTATTTGGTAGTACACTTTACATGGCGGTATCCTTCATTACCATCAGTTAAGATGCTCTCTGATGTATAACTATAGCTGAACGGGCTAACTGGGTATCAGATCTGGTGCGTATATGTTATGTGAGAGTGCTAAGTATTACATTCACAATTAGAGTGTACGCCCTCGCAAACACGTTATGCGGGCCAGTACATTGTAAGTCCAATTACCCGTAGCATAATACACAGCATGGATCTATTACCACCGCATGCAACACTCTACAATTTGCGAGTTCCCCTCTCCTAAGGCAACGGCGTTGAAGTCAACTCACTGCCTTAACAGGCAATCTTGCCTCATATACCCATTTTAAGGTTAGGGTTAGGCGTTCACAAAAACAAAAGATAAAACCAAATCCAGCATAGATTGCAACACGAAACGACAGCGATACGACAGCAAACATAACACTAAGACAAATCAAAAAAACGAGCAGGCATAGGTTCCCTCAGCGTCAGCTTCATCACAATCCCATCCCTCTGAGCAGCCGCAAAAGCCTCCCCCGCCTCCTCATAAGAACCGAACCCGTTGAACAATGCACCAGGAATACCAACAACAGCAGGAGCAACAAGAAGCCTATAATGAATGAGCATAACCCGACACTAAATAATACAAAACTTACCAATTCGTGAACACGCCGACCTTAAGGCCACGGAAGATGACACCGAATCCTTCCTTAGACGGAGCGCGATGAGGATGCAAGTAACGATACCTGGCCCTGACAAGATCGGGTATCTTCTCGCACGGCAGACGACGGGGTAGCGAAAGACCACGCTGCATACGACAATACTTGCCCTCACGAACGACCTGCTCCCACATATCGGCTGCCACGACGGGATCATTGAACGTTTGATACACTGCAAGACTGCAGTTGCGAATGTATTCACCGGCAACATCCCTACGCAATGCATCAGCAAGATACGAACCAATAAAAACATGAATTACACACCAGCCACGAAAAATCCCCACACGCCACCCCCAAGTTATCACGAAGAACTCGCGAATAGTGGACGAGGGCGTCGTATCGGGGCATAGTTCCACCTCATCCTCAGCAATGATACGACGAAGATGGGGATACGACGAATTCGGTGGCGGGACGGCCTGGGATATCAAAGGGGAAGATGAAGAGGATGATGACGGTCGTGCACGCGCTGGCGAAGCGGGGACGTGTATACGTAGGGGCGGAGCACGCGTTGTCGATGAGGTGCAATCAGGTGGGGCAGCGTGTGGGGACGACGGCGGGACCAGCGGTGACGAGGGAATGGAAGTGCGTGAGGAAGGGTGCGACGAAAGGTGGGTACGCCTCGTGCGAACTAGTCATACGCGTCAGCAAAACTAAACGAAGGAACACAACATACAACTTACCCGGCGTGGGAGGAGGCGACGCTAGCAGGGACGAGACAGCACCCTCATCGCCACCCACCTCGCTGAGCGACGGTGCGCGGGAGTGGAGGGGAGGGGAAGGGACACGAGAAAACAGAGGAGAAGAAAGATGAAAACCACGAGCTGGGGAGGGAGAGACAGGAGCAGACGGGTTTAAATAACTTGGACGCCGGGAGACCTCGGACACTGAGCGCGGAGGAGAAGGGTCTTCGTCGTCAGAAAATGATGCGCGTCGCGCAGCAGGTGTCACCAGAGCTGATTCGCGAGGTTCTTCGGGGCAACGCGGGCTTGGCATAGTTGATGATTGGCCGGAGGGCGGCGTAGACTGGATTGCGAACGTAACAGAAAATGATGAAAGTCGCTGGGTTGTCGTAAACGTGGTATAGGCACGCCGCCCGTGGGCCCTCCGCCCGCTGTGCGCGTCACGATCTGTGTGTGCGTTGGTCCCCATTGCGCGTGGCAGTGGCAACGGTGTCGCAGTTGAGGTAGAACGAGGGGGGGCTGTCGAGTTGGAACGAGGGAGGGCATTCGAGGGAGCAGTGTGGTACGTGCTTGACGTTCGGCGGGGAGTGGTGGGAACCGACGTAGAAGCAGCTGCCGACCCTGCACGTGGAACAGGCATAGTCTCACGGAGACTCATCGAGTCAATTGCGCTCACGAGAGAGGCGACCGATGGCCGTCGTGAGACTGCGCGATCCACACAGACTGGAGGAGATGCTGGCGACGTCTGCACAGCACGTTCCCGAGGAATACCCCTCTCGACATTGCGTGGACGTGGAATCCATGCCGTGTAAGTAGGAGCGTCGCGTTGCGGTGCATTCGAGGCAATTGACTGAGAGGGATTTGGGTCATCATGGGGTACGTCTGAAGGGGGATTAGTAGCCGTCAAAATGAAACGTAGACTATATTACTCACCTCGCTCAACAATGTGATACGAAAGCGGGCCATCGAAACTGCAGTCAGACTCGGTGGGGGAGAGGTCCAGGTCAGAGTTGTACGACGACTCGTATACCGTGGTGCTGTCGTCGGATGCGATGTCGGCTGAAGGAGGCAGACGCATCCTCTGGAGGACCTGCAAATCAAGGATGCACGAAGAGGCCCGGGGCAGGCAGGCCAACTGTTATGAGCATGGCCAAGCTGAGATTATCTGAGTTTGAATTTGTACGATCGACCTGAGCCACGCACCTGGATTGAGATCTTCGATCGTGTTCCCCGCTTACGTCAATCATTCAGACGTGCACCCATTAAGCAATCAACCATCAATCTATTACGGTCCCGAGGCTGGGCAAATGTTACTACTACCTGAAAAGACTAGAGGACAAGTAAGGTGAATATACAGCGAGTGTAAAGTATGGCACATAAAAGGAATGTGGGGGTGTATTAGATAGATCCTGTAAGCCGGATATTCCGGCGGACGCGCATCATTAAAAGCGTGATAAGGCGTAACAAACAGAAGGTGGGTGTAGAGCGGACGGCGAGGGAGGGACGGGTCTAGACTTTGGCACGCTTACGAGGGGCGGTCGCGCGATTCCCACGCCCACGTTTTCCAACCGTCTGGGGGTGCTTATCGTCGGACTCCGTGTCGACGATGGTCTTCGTTGGCGCAGTCAGGGGAACTTCCAAGCTGAGTACCCAGGTGACGTCCTCGACGAGGGTAGACCAAGCTGCCGCTAAGGAGTCCTCGCTGTGGTCAAAAATGGCGCTACCTACCCAATACAAGCCAGAGATCACCAAGAATATACCACCCCTCCCGGGCTTGACGACGTGATACCAGTCGGATGGATCAGGTACTTCCGGCCGTCCACAGCCGTCTTCTCCACGAGAGGCTGGCTGGAGGGACCGCCACCACGTCTGAAGCTGCTTGGTGAAATCTGTGTGGGACATGATGAGGGGCCCCTCGTCAGGGCGGCCGTGCTTGAACCAGTCGACATACTCCTGCGGCCTGGAAGTGAGCGGCAAGATGTTCCCGCTAGGATCCTGAAAGTTGGCCCTGACTTGTTGACGAGCGAACGCGGCCACGCAAGCCGTCCAAACGAAGTCGAACTCAGCGGAGAGGGCGGGCTTGAAGGCCTTCAAAAGCTTCTCCGGGCAGTTCGCGTTGACGAGTGCTTGCATAGGCGTGGGTTCGGCGGTTGTCTCCACCCCAGCAGAAGCAGCTGCTGGCTGTCTTGTGGCCGAGGGAGGAGCAGCCAGCAAAACTTTGACCACAGCCTTCGGCTTCGGCTTCGGCCTCGGCTTCGTAGCAGTGTTTGTATCCGGTGCGCTTATCTTGTTTGTGAGTTCACGAGGAGACTGCTGACCAGAAGACTGTTGGCGAGGAGGTGACGAACGAGGAGATGACGGGCGAGGGGGAGACAACGAGCGAGGGGGAGACGGCTGGCGAGGGAGAGACGGCTGACGAGGGGGAGACGGCTGACGAGGGGGAGACGACTGACGAGGGGGAGACAGCTGACGAGGGGGAGACGGCAAACGAGAGGGAGACGGGGGGGAAGCAGATGGTGGTCGACCTCGAGGAGACGGAGGCGCTGGTGCGTTGGCTGCAGGCAGATCGCCAGATGGGGCCGCGCCATCAACGGCACGTGGCTGGGCGTCAGCCGGCGTTGAGCTGGTCGCCCGACTGCCGTTGTCTGCAGCTCCGGGTGTTCCATCCCTGGACGATTGGCCGCTGGCGGTCAGAGCGCGCTGGTTGCGCTCCTCCTCAGAAAATGCGGCGGCAGCAAATTGGACCATGCTCTTTTCGACCATCGTGAAGCTTTCCACGTTGTACATTGGCCAAGTGAGTTCCTTGGCCCCCACAGTTCCACTGTGATAGCTATAGCACACTTTGTAAGGTAATGAAAGCCGTAAGTGGCGTTGAACACACCTGCGAACACCAATCCGTCCTCGATCCGTGGGGATAGGCCCTGCCATCATAACCGAAACAACCAGTCCCGTGCGCTCACGCAGACCGTCCGCGATAGCCTTGACGAACGGCGCAGACTTTGCGAGGACACTAAACGCCTGTTAGAGTAGCTACCGGACAAAAAAAGATAGACGTACTCTGCGTATTCCTCTGGCGTCGAGGGGGGACGTAGAGCCTCCGTCTCAGCAGCAAGCCGACGCTGATAGTCAGCCTCTGCAAGCTCATGAATACGGGCCTTTTCCTCGTCGCTCTCGTTCTGCAAACACTCCGCCACAACCTGGTGTCGAATACTTATCTGGCAGGGTGGCTTCTCATCCTTTTCCTTGGCCGCGATCACCGCAGCTTCCCAGCGCTCGTTGAATAAAGGCAGGATGCGTTCTTTGTAGTACAGTGTTTGATAGTAGTTGTAATCCGAGACGCGGCGTACAGACTCGGTTGCGTGGGTCTTCGAGATCATCCTGAAGAGACGATCGCCCTCCTCCTTCACAGACTTGTCCGAGGCCTTTCGCTTCCGATTGTGGTACCACGCAGAAACTTTCTGTCTATGCTGTGAGTGGTGAAGGATAAAAGTAGATAAATACTCACCAGCCGCAACGCTGTGTAGTACTTCACTCGTCGCTGAGCTTCCTCCTGTGAAACCCCCGCTAGCCCCGGTATTTTCTCGTTGTCCACGGCTGAGAGCTCCTCTGCGGGTGCAGCCTGGGAGACCGTAGTGTCGTCACCAAGCTCGAGGTCGTATCCAAACTGGGCGATGGAGTCCCGAGTGACGTTGTCGTAGAACACCGACACCGCATTTGCCTTGCGTTCGGTGAGTTTCGATTGTCGAGCCTCTTGCCATTCGTGGTAGCGGCCGTCCAGGTAATCCACGAGTTCTTGAGGAAACAGGCTCTTGCGGCCTCGTTGTTTTGATTTGGCCATCAACTAAGAAGACCAAAGGCGACGCAAAAGCCAGAAGCCGAGAACGAAGTGGGAATGGAGGCGAACCCAGCGCCGACGTGGCAGAGAGAGAAAGAGAAATGAAGCGCCGAGGTTGAGTTCGGGGCGGGAAGGAGGAGAATTAGCGCTGCTGATCGGGCGGGGCTCGGGGCGGCGCGCCCTGCGGCATGAGAGCGCTCTCCCGAACAATGGGTTTTTGTCAACGCTACGCCCGACGCATCAGCGTCGTAGACATCAAACACGACGATCTCAAGATTTGTATACTGCTTTTGGCCAGTTTCGAAGCCAGATTCCGGATGTGCTGCATATTTGAGGGAGAAATATGCTAGCCGCCCTAAATTGATGGGAAAAGTACAGATTGATGGCGCGTCGCCCTTTTTTAGAGCCTGTTTAGGCTACTGGCCGGTGCGAGGCCCTTTTGTGAAAGACAGGGCCTCCTTATAGAAAGGGATCTTTGTAAAAGAGTGCCCTTATAGTAAAGGAGTTTTTTCGAAAGGCCCTACAAGGTCTGGTGGAGGGCCCCACGATTCGAACGCTTCGACGACCTGGATAGTCACGCTAAGGTGGTGCTCACAGACATCTTACACACCAACCTCGCTCCCATCGTTCTTCCGTTCGAAGGCTCGCCCTCCTTGACCATCGTAGGAGGCGCAGTTCTCATCGTCGACTCTCTCACTGAGCTACGGATGATGTGTTGGGCCGCGAAGTATCGCGCCACCAACGTGTGCGAAGTACTAGGCGAAGCTCTGCTGAGAGGCTGGACCTTCCGTATCGCCTACCCTGAGAGCTACCTCGAAGATCTCCGTCGACAAGCAGCAAACCCCGACTCCGTCGTGATACCTGACCAAGTACAACA
>JAXQGX010000193.1:0-19020 GCA_037040455.1 Irpex sp. P115-07
CTGGTCGGCAGTCTGCAAACACTTGCGCGCTCAGCTCATAGATGCGAGGGTTGGCTAGCTCAAGGCCCAGGGAGCATATCATGTGCGGGTTGCGTGTGCATACATACATGTATCATTTTGAAGGATGCAAAACAATAGCAGAGGAGGATAAAACATGCGAAAGACCGAGGGAATGGAAAGGAACAAGATTACTGTATTACAGGTAAGCGTGAGTTATCAAGATATATTTAGCGAATCCACTCACGTCGATCTGCTCGACTACGCCCTCCTTCTTGCGGTCCTTGCGCTCGAGGATTGCCCGCCTGTCCTTGTCGAGCTTGATGGAGGTAATGACAACGTTGCTTGGGTGAATGCCAATGGGAGCCGTCGAGCCGTTTGACTTGTCTCGTTGCACACGGTCAACGTGGATCACCCACTTCTTACGGTACACCTGTGTGACCTTGCCCTCTCTGCCCTTGTACTTCCCCCGGACAATGCGGACCTCGTCATCCTTGCGAACAGGAAGCGAGCGGGTCTGAAAATACCGTCAGACGTTTTGTACGTGATTGGAGGGGAATTGTGTAGGAACATACGTTGTGCTTGGCACGGAGCTCCTTGGAGAGAGCAGAGGAGAGAATTTTGCGGCGGATAGATGAGGGCGCCGAGAAGTGCGCCTTGCGCGACTTGCGTCGGGAAGAGGAGACATCTGTGAGAACACAAAGAAACCATAAAGGACATACGTTCAGTAACCATCTCGACTGCGATGAATAGAGTGTCCCGAATCTGCGCCCCGATGCACCAGCATAGTCCTCCCATACTACTCGCACCTCATCCAAAGTACACAGACCACATCCACCCTCTCCAACATCAATCCACCCTAATTTTGACCTTCCAGAGCGCAGATTACGAGACGAGACAGCAGCAGGACTAACCCGGGTTGAACTTCATCGTGAACGGAGGGGATGCCGACGGTCTTGAGGGGTCTTGAGGGCGTGTGAGGCGGCGGGCGGACGTCGACCAGCTTTGGCTTCGGTCGCTTTGAGCGCTTATAAGGCGTCTAACCCAGGTGGTAAATGGGCGTCTGATACTTGGTACGCTCAACTTCACTCTCATGTCCTCCGAGAAAGTACGCCCGACCAAGCTCAAATTCAAGGGAGAGAAAACCAAGAAGAAAAGGAAGAGGGAGGACGGCGAGGATGCAGGGCCAAGCAGTAGCAGACGGCGCCGTAGAGACGATGAAGACGAGGAGAGCCTGGACAGTTGGGTGCTGCCTGAGCAACCCAACGAGATACGCGGACCAACGTTCATATTCCACCCCTCGGATCCCTCGCCCATATCGATAAACTACGACTCTACTCGTGGAAGAATTGTACTGTCATCACTAGACAAGGACATCAAGTCTGAAGATGCAGACGGTCCGCCCAGCATACTCGATCGCACTCCCAATGATGTATCCCAGGTTTGGGTCATCACTCGCGTCGCCGGCTCGCCAACGATAAATCTACGAACTGGCGTGGGCGAAGGAAAGTTTATATCCTGCGACAAACACGGTATAGTGTCTGCCGATAGAGAGGCTCGTGGCCCGCAGGAAGAGTGGACACCCGTCGTCTTCCCGGATGGTATGGTTGCCTTCCAGAACGTTTACGAGAAGTATCTTTCGGTAGATGAAGTCGCTGGCGGTCAGATGGCACTACGAGGGGATAGCGAGGAAGTAGGATTTAAGGAACGGTTTTGGGTCAAGATTCAGTACAAGTACAAGAAGGAGGCTAATGAAGAGGAGAAGAAGCGTAAAGAGGGAACATCTATGGATTCCAATGTCGACGAAGCCTCTACAAAGTGCGTATCACACTCTATTTGCTGTTTAAATTTTCTTGAAGCTCATTCGACGTATCGTCCACAGTAAGATATATCAGGCCTGGGGTGCTGGCAGGTCGATTGTATCCTCGGAAGACAAGAAAGCAGTATGTAAACTTACTATAGTATTTTCTTCTACCTTTATCTCACCTATTCCTCTCTGCAGCTGAAGAAGGCGAAGAAGGAAGGTCGGCTTGCGGAAGCCATGCTCGATAGACGAGCTAAGCTCAAGAGGTACGCAGTGGCCTACATATACCTCATGTACTGTGCTGACGAATTGGCGGTGTGCAGTGATCGTTTCTGCTAAATGTGATACCCATGCTCTAGTTGTATGTACCATGCTGTTGCTGCTGCTTTCATGCAGCAATATGATTGATTCCAAGAAACGCAAGATTGTGTTGATACATTACAGTTACGAACAGCTCACTACAGTACTTTGATTGCAGCGTCGAGGTACGTATATTCAAAGTCATTTATCTTGTTCTTCTCCAATAACCTACCTAGAAAAACCTTAGCACGAGATGTCTCCCGAGCCAAGAACTCGAGATGGCTGGTCGTCTCTACACCTGCGTCGAGCAGAACTCGGTATAGCTGAGGTTGTGGCGGGTGCATCCGTAGCACAAATTCGCGCACCACCGAATCTTCCACGGCCTGTCCTTCATTTGAGCGGGCTGTGTACAGAATGGGACTGAGGTACTCACGGAACTGGGCACTGACGCCAGCGGTATGCTATGAGTTGCTGAAGTGGATGCAGAGCTCGCGTCGGCGGCCTGGGAAGAGCTGCTGCCGTCGGATGGACTCCTGACAGGCGACTTCGACTCCCTGCGCTGCTCCTGACTAGAGCCGAAGGAAATGGTTTGATCGGTGCCCTATATAAACAGGTGTGATTAGTTTGGATTTTGGAGGTACGAAAGTTCAAACTTACATCCAAGTCGTCAGAATCTATCTGAAGAGAATCCCCCGTCGCGATGGAGCCAGAGCTACCAGAGCTGTTCTGTGAAGGCCTTGGAGTTTGCGCTGGAACTGCAACGGGTTCGTCTGGTTCGGCCTCGGGCTGTGAATTCTATCACGATTCAATCGCATGTCAGCCATGTGTGGTACGCATATGATAGAGAGCACCATACGCTGAAATTACTCCGCTGCAGACGTGTGCTGGTTCGCGAGAGGTATATCTTGGCGTATATTTTGGCTGGCCAGCACCTCAGTCCGTCTCTGTACCGCTGTAATCCTCGCAAACTGCTACACTACAATATCTCATCAGCCCTTACTCTACAGATTTCCGCACAGAAACACACCTCCTCGATATACCTTGCAAGTCTGGCCGGGTCTTGTTGCCCGAGAGGTAAAGCCCGGTCCAGGTGAGCGAAGGCTTTGGCTCGCATCAAAGACTGTCGAACGAGGTCAAACCAGTTCATTATGATCAACTAGACTTACGATCAACGACTTTAGCTCATCACTAGAAATGTCCATGGCCTCCTCGAGGCTGTAATACCTTGTACTTCCACTTCCAACCGATCGAGAACCACGCCCGAATATTCTGTGGGCCACGGTACCTCTCCGTTGACCGAGATATGGACCATCGCGACCCGTCACTGGGCCAGGACGAGCAGAAGGAACGGCGCTGGGAGCACGAGTTGAGTCTACGGGAGACTCCTTCAGCTTTGTGATATTATAAGAGCAAGGAATAGCGATTAGCACTTACAGCGCGGCATAGATGGTAGCTGACGGTGGCGAGGATGTACTCAAGCTATGTTATTGATTTTGCGAGTGGCAAGAAGCATGCCTTGTCATCTTTACTATCCAAATATATATCGCTGTTGAAAGTTGCCCGTTGAGAAATTGAGAAGCCCGTCTTCCGCGTTTCTCGCGCAGTACGAACCTCCCCGCTCACATATAAGGTTTAGTCAGACAATGCTGCACAATCTAGACATGGGGCTCACCTCATGTCACGTCGGCTAACGCACTTACAACTCCGTTCAATGAGGAGAACGCTGCAATGACGCGATGGCGTCGAGCCCGTTATTCTGTATCTCCGTTCGTATCGCAGTTGAGCACTTGAGTAATATTAGGATCGACAATGGTACACTACATTACTGAAAGCAGGCTTTTGATCAAGAAAGCAAAGAGGTATGAAGTCTAATACACATGCAGAACAGCGCGACGATGAGAGCAACGACAAGATCAAGATGAAAACGAAAGTGAAAATGAAATCAGAAGTAGGATAATTCACGGCGCATTGCCTCGACCTCTCCCGCGGAAACCACCGCGTCCACGGCCTCTTCCTCTGCCCCTTCCCCTGCCCCGTGGTCCAGGGCCACCAAAGTTCAAGGGCACAGAACCGTCTGGTGAACCTACTGGCGGGGAATGCGGTGGAGCTGAAGATGCATATGTAGATCTGGGCGCCGTCTTGGCTTGCCGAAGTGGCTTCCCTCGTCCTCGCGTCTTGCCGTTGGCATGAGAGTGACGGGGCTCAGGCTCACGCTCGCGCGGTTCGTCGCCAGCGAACGACTCCGACGAGCTAGCAGGTGTAGAGTCTTCCTGCTCGTCGGTGTTGAATTTGCCTTTGCCATAGGAGATCAGCATGTTGATGACCTCTTCCAACTTCCCGTCTCCGCGCTGCAGGCCAGGTACTTTGAGGAAGGACTTGCGACCGGCAGCCGAGGTCAGTCGCGTCCATGCGTCGGCCATGTCTTCGTCGTCACAAAGCTTATTCTCGAGGACTAGCCACACGACTTCGGGCGTGTGGGAGTCAATGGCGAGTTGTAGATTAGATTTGTGTGGCGGCTGCGCATACAACGATTCTGTATCCTCGGGCGGGTGGTTCTCCAAGATGTACTTCAAGATAGGCATGTGCCCTTGCTCGAGAGCGACGTGGAAAGCCGTAAGCCCGTTAGAGTTTCGCTCTTCTTGATCAGCACCTAAGTGACGATTGGTAAGACATTAAACACGATTCCCGAACTTCGATAATCCTTACTATGAGTGTCTAGCCATTCGAATAGCTCGACGTCACCACGACCGGCAGTAATATGGGACAGAGTCTCATGCGCATCCTTGGGTGTAGACTCAACGAACTCTTCACAGCCTTTTTTGATTTCTCCTCCGGCAGCGTCGACTGAGTCTTGCCAGATGCCCTTCTTGACTGCGGCAGCGTCACCTTTCCTCGCAGCGGCGAACACTGACGAACGAAGGCGTTGTGATTGCTGCTGTTGGGCACGAATCTTGTCCTCAGCAGCCTTACGAGACGTCTCCGCCTGGGCCTTCTTCTTATTTGCCTTGTCCTTTTGACGTTTCTCCGCCTCACGACGTTCTGTTATAAGGAATTAGTTACACGCATATCGTCCCGGATAGTTTGAAATTACCCTTCGCGCGCTCCTCTTCCTGTCGAGCCTTTTTGTTAGCAGCGTCCCGCTTGCGTCTCTCTTCCGCAGCCTCTTGCTCTTCCCGAGCACGGCGGACACGAGACTGGTATTGCTCCTCTGTTTCCTTAGGCGCTTCTTCTCTTTGCCTCCTATGGAGAGGGCAATCGCACTCCTGGTGGAAACCTAAGAATAGACGTGAGGACCTTATTTGGCCATAAATTGTTGAGAGTACTTACGAGCCTGACTAAAGCGACCACCACGACCGCGCATCATCTCTTCGAAGAGAAACCTTTCAGAAATTCTCAGCCACGCCGAAAAAATGCATGTATGTAGGGATACTCACATGTAGAAGTCCATACGCTCCTCGTCGTAATAATCATCTTCAGAGTTATAGTCATCATAGTAGTCTTCCTCGTCATCGTAATAGTCGTATTCATCATACTCGTCGTCCGAGCCGTACTGTGGGCCAGTGAATGGATTATATGCGCGCGGCTGTGGACGCGGTGGCGGAGACGACTTGTCTAGATGCTTGAGGAGTATATTGTATGCTTCTCCGATACGTTGGAATTGCACCGTCGCGTTCGCGTCGCCTGGATTCTTATCTGGATGCGTCTTCAATGCCAGCTATATGCTGTTTGTTAGACCTATCGCGAGACCTTCGAGAGCTCTTTGTTCGCACCTGCTTGTAAGTACTTCTCACGACTTCAAGAGTGGCACCCTGGGAGATGATGTTTAATCTTTTGAATATCGGTCGGACGCTGTGTCAAACACATACCTCAGAAAGACCAAGCACACTGTAGCACTCTGCGATTGAGATGTGTCTGTGGACCATGCTGGACGTGGAGGACGAGGACAAGACGCGTTCGAAATGAAACGCGTCGCGCGTGTTTAGCGCCTTATATACCGCTTAGCGAATTGGCCAATGGCCACTGGCAATAGGCCCACGAGGCCCAAACACGCGTTGGCCATCGTGCAAAGCATAAAGAAACGAGGCTATGATATCGCTGGTCGGAGAGCAAAGGAGAAAGACTTTCCTGCGCTCATCAGGTAGAAGTAAAGCAGTGCATACAGACACCGAGATTGATCCCACAGCACCTTTTCACTACAAATTACAAGAGGATAACAAGTACGACGAGAAAAGTACACAGCGAAGTAGCGAGTAAAACTAGTATCTCCTTCTCCCTGGGGACCGCGAACGCTCCCGTCGTCGGTCACTGTGAGTGTGAATACATAGCTCAGTGATTGTCTTGTGAAGCAGAAAGAATGACACATACTCGTAACGAGCACTTCCGTGTCGCTCATATCCACGGTCGCGTTCCCGGGGCTCGTCGCGAGAGCGGTAATCACGGTCACCACCCCTAGCAGGCGGGCCGCCATTGGCAGGGCCAGTTGCAGCCCCTCCGGGAGCCGCATTCTTTCGTTTCTCGCGCTCCTCCTTGAACTTGGAAAGCATATTACGGAGCTCGTGGTAACCCAAATGCATCTAGGAAGATATATTCGTCAGATATTGGGCAAGAGCGCATGTTTGAATGATAATCACCTTTCCACCGAAGTGGTCTGCGAGACGACGATCAGAGTCAAGCACGGACAGGTAGGCACCACAGACGTCGCAAACACGTAGTTTCTGGTGCCCTGAAGCACCCGAGGTGTCTGTGAGTTGCTGCAGCTCTCGCTAAAGTACACAGGTCAGCATTCAGCATCACAAGAGTTCACGACGGAACGTACTTCTTTCTCAGCCTTTTCGCTCTTGAGAGCCTCAATAGCGGCCATTTCCCGCATAGATTCGTCAACTTGCCCTTGCTCTCCTATTCAACAGGTCAGCAATACGCTGATTCTCTCGCCTTTGAATCACATACCGAGAGTCTCAATCTTCTCCGTACCACCCTGAATAGCCAATTCGATTTCTGCAATTTCACGCATCTAGAAGCATGCATCAGTCAATTTGCAACACAAACAGCTCAGTACGACGCACCAAATTCGTAGTTTTAGCGTTCTCCTCCGGAGTCTTCTCTAACCGACGATGCGCAGTCCGGATTCTCCTGTCACACTCGTCGACGAACGCAAAGATGTTCGACTCGTATTCCGTCTGGAAGCGTGCAAATATAGGGTTGTTCGGGTCGGCTTCTCTGGCAGCTAAGAATTCGGTTTTGAGTCGTTCGGTGTGAGACTTGGGGCATGCGCCGAGGTCCATTTTCTATGTGTTACGCATTACAGTGAGTATGCGTCACTTGGCGGAGTGAGGGTGACTTAAGCTTACAGTGTTCGTGAATAGGGTATGAGGGCATGTGCCACATAGGAAGTTCCTGCAGACCTTCTCGTCTGACCATACTAGGTTCGCATTAGCCACACCCATGGCCTCTGGACCCATCATTTGCTACATAACAGGAATATGGTCAGCTCTCTTGCTGTTTCACGAACCGATGTGAAGCCACACACCTCCAAGAGCTTCCTCTGCATCTCCGCTAAGCGTCCCATGTTGACTACTGCTTGGTGTGGTCGTGTACGGTAGTTGTGAGTTGGTGGTGGCGGTCGCTGTATGAGTTGAAGACGGCGGAAGCGCGCAAGTCCTTCTAGGTTTTCGGCGCCAACGTGATCTACACTTTCTCTTCCTCCCTGGACCCTCAAATTCAAAAGCTCATCTACCTCTTCGAAGGAACCCACAACACAGCTAGGGTAATTGACGGGAAGAATCAGACGCACTCAAAACCATCAAGATGTCTCGTCCGGAGCTAGTAGCACCACCGGAAATTGTAAGTCTGCGTACAAATTTGATCTATTCCTTGCTAACCGCACAGTACAGTTTTATGGCGACACAGAGGCGAAGAAGTACACAAACAAGTGAGACATACGTCCTCATATACTTTGATCTACTTGACTTCTCAATCGTACTTTCCAGCACCCGTGTACAGCAGATCCAAGCCGACATGACCTACCGTGCTCTCGAGCTACTATGTCTACCGGAGGACGAGCCGGCTTTCCTTCTCGACATCGGGTGCGGTTCGGGCCTGTCTGGAGAAATTCTTGACGAAGAAGGTTACAACTGGGTAGGGGTTGATATTGCCCCGAGTATGCTAGGTGAGAGTTCAAGCTTTCTCTCCGTCCTAGGAACCTTCGCTAATTTTACTTCGGGTGAGAGAGGTGGCACTCGAGCGTGAAGTTGAGGGAGATCTATTCCTGCATGATATAGGACAGGGATTCGGGTTCCGACCAGGAAGCTTTGACGGTGCTATCAGGTACGTTCACCCCTTCAAAACACAAATTCGTGTGTTTACCGATTTTTCTAGTATATCCGTCATCCAATGGCTCCTGAACGCAGAGACTTCTCATCCAACCTCCTCACCACCTCACCGACTCACACGCTTCTTCACAACACTACACTCCGCCCTACGCAATCCATCTCGAGCTGTGCTTCAGTTTTATCCGACCTCTGACGACCAGATTCAGCTCATAACCTCAATAGCGCAAAAAGCGGGGTTCGGCGGAGGTGTCGTAGTAGACTATCCCAACTCGAAGAAGGCAAAGAAGGTGTTCTTATGCCTGTTTGTGGGTAGTGGTGGCGCACAGCAGGTGCCGAAGGGACTTGATGGCGAAGAGGTGACCGAGGATGGTCAGGCCCGCTTCGAGAAGAGGAGGGAGAAGTTCAGGAGTAGAGGAAAGGATGGAAAGCGAAAGAACATTAAGGACAAAGATTGGATATTGAAGAAGAAAGAGGTAAGACTTTCGCAGCAAACAGTGTGATGCATACTTATCCTCTCATTTAGCTGTACCGTCAACGAGGCAAAGAAGACGTTCCTCGAGACTCAAAATATACTGCGCGCAAACGGCGACCCGTGTTCTAGATGCGTATGTTCTCATTACTGTGGTATAGGTGTACAGAGTAGCTGCGTGTACGACGATTATACTGTGTTTCTCTCATATGACGGTCTCTCGTCAAAAAGCAGATGAAGTCTTTCGACAGCGGCTGTCGAGTTGTTGCGTATGAAAAGGCCTTGGAGAGCCGCCATACTTACTCTACGACCTTCGTGCATGTGCTGAGCGACGACCTCCTCCACTCTGCGGCCCATGGACTCCAGTTGCTCGGCATCGATGTCTTCCCAGCCTGGTGAATCTTCATCGCGGCCGTAGAAACGAGTGAACAGCGTCTTGGCTTGCCAGGGTGTTGCGTCGTCGATTAGAACTGATAAATCCACTCTGCCGGGACGGATGAGGGCGGGATCGAGTCTTTCTGGATGGTTTGTAGTCATGAAGATAATGCGCTCTTCCCCAGATGCAACGCCATCCAGTGCGTTGAGGAATCCCGAGAAAGTAACAGATGATTGGTACCTACGTAGTGTGAGCATCGGCATATTAGTTCATATATTGACGTCTGACGTACCCGTCTTCGCTCGTCTGCACACGTTTATTGAACGCTGCATCGATATCTTCAATCAACACAAAGCTTCGTTCCGGTGTCTTCGACAAGAGCATGATCAATTTGTCGTCTTGCAGTCCGCGTTCTGACAAGTTCAGCAAACTTATGTCGTATGATAGCGAGCCAGCAAGTGCCTGAATGAAAGAGGATTTCCCCGAGCCTGGTGGTCCGTGAAGGAGGTATCCTCGCCTATACGGTATGCCTATATGCAAAGTTTCAGGGCATCGCTTGATGGCGCGATGGGTATAGCACGCACCTCGATCATAATACCATTGTCTACGATCCAAGAATGTTTTCACGTCGTCGACAATCGTCTCCGCTATGCCTTCACCCAACACGACACTCTTTAATGGCCGTTTCCGTCTTGCATTCCCAAATTGTGCCCATTCGAAGCCCCGTGGCGCGTGAATAATGAGTTTGCCCTCTTGGCCTTTCATTGCCAAATCCCGTGCTTGCGACAAGAGTTTTGGGAAGATGTTACGATCCCGAGAGAGAGTAGTGAGCGTTACAGTCTCCCAAGGCAAACCGGTTGTGAGGTCCTTGGCATTCGTGGCGCGTTCTCGAGAAACCTTGATTGTGTCCGATGATTTGTAGCATAAGTTGAATGAGAAAATCAATACATACATGTAGCCAGGCAGGACCAAACCTCAGTAGGTGACTTCCTGTCCCTGGGACCAAGCTGAAATCGACCGCCCAACTCCCGTTCGAGTGCTGTCTTCGGAGTGTCTCAACGCTCAACTGATGGCTTCTTGTCCAACTCTTTGCAAGCCCACTCGGAGATTGCCTTGACATCCAATGCAGAAACCAAGCGTACGCGGGGTCCTTGTTGTTGATCTCTAAAGACACAAGCAGTCTACGTCGCAGAGCGGTAGTAGACCACACTAAGCCTTGACGTAGAACAGTGAGCCCAACGCCAACACCCTACGCGTGCAAGAGATATGTTCAATGCCCGCCGTTGTGATACAGGTGAATCCTGACCATGAGTCCAAATCCAGCCTGAAAGTAGGGACTAACTACGTGTAAGCAGTGTTGGAAGTGCTTCCTTATTGGAGAATACTCACTCACTTGTCATTGAGGAATCGGCTTATGATGGAAGACGAGGTCCCATTTCCTGCGGTTACATCTGCAATGGGTATGGCCGGAGTACCATGCTCCGTCGACGTGCTTGTTACATTGCTTGCTTCGAACGTAGTGGTCTGGGAACCTTGCGAGGGAGTTTCTGGTGATGTACTCATTTGTTCGCTAGTACAACGGCATGTGGCTGAACTGGGTGTCTTGGGTGACGAAGCAGTTGGTCGCCGCTGAGCTACAATGAGAAGCGAAGAAAAGAATACGAATGAGATGAGGGTGGGAGTCGAGAAAACTACCATATGTAGCAATTTTGCTGAGTCAGCACGATTCATCGTAATGCTCTCTGCGGTCTAACTGACTCGGAGGAAGTGATTTCAAGTATAGGCTGCCCCATGACCCAAGACCGCCATTTACAGACGATATTCTGTTCGTTCTCGTCATTATTTTCGCCAATCAATTGCTGATATATATACATCGTGTACAGATATTCTAGCATGTACCCCCAATTGCCGTGGTACAGGCCGCCTTCCACCAGCAGGACGTGCCATCTCGAGCTGCAATGGCTGAATCCCAACTCACCGAACTAGTTTCTCAGCCCTCTCCATATGCCAACACCTGGTCGGGCAAGAAGGGCATCGCGCTGCAAGTCCAACTGGGAATCGATCGTGCAGAACTGATGAATCTGAAGGTGCGGCTGATCGCCACATCTTATCCGACCGTACTGTTTTGTATCTTACAAGTCTAAATCTAGAGAGCTGTCAGCAAAGCTGCCAAGGCAGCTCGATTAAATGTACACAGTCCCCGCTTCAAAGATATAGAAAACGACCGCGACGGAATGAGGATTTTCTTAGCAGAGGTACTAGTATGCGCCGTGATCTTATTGACCCAACGAATCTTATGTGGCTGTTCTTTTTATATCAGTGCAGTAAACTCTGGCCAGATCTGAGCCGCTACCAGAACGGATGGCCGGCGAAGGACTGCTTGAGGTTGCTCATCCGCTTCCGGAGCAACTGTCTGATGGGTAGTACCAGGAAAGCTGGTAATGCTCGGAAGCGGCGTCAGGTGCGCTCATGTCGTCTTACAGATTTTCTCCATGCAACTCACCTCAGTGGCTTTTACATCATTGTGGTGTCAGTCAAATTCACCCGTGGTACTACGTTCTCCGTCACCACACACTGCGGGAGGAACCACTATGGTAAGTATCCTAAGCACCCTACCTTGGCCAAATTAGAAAGCATTTACTTAAGGAACGCTGGAAATCCTAACCGCAGTTCAGCTCTGCATCAGTGCATGCAGCTAAACCCACTCCATCCTCGAAAGCAGAAGAACCTCATAAGCTGTCGCCGGAGACTGCATTCGCGGCGTACCTCCGAGCGACCAACCCCGCGCTACCTCTCGTTCAAGGGGATTTGAAGGCCCTGGGAATCCACGTTCCCTCGCACGTCAAGGCCTTAGCCCATTTACCGAACCGCGATTCATGGCTTCGATCCCTCATGGAGGAAGGGAAGTTAACTTTGAAGTCATTCCAAGTTATCCGGACGGCCATGGCCAGCTACACCCTAACGATCGAAACCCCAGCTCCGCGCTTCATTGATAGGTTCAAGTCCATCGAGCCTACTGCGGAGGAAATCGTACCGCAGTTCTTGGACTGCATCTATCCCCGTCTAGGTTACCTTCTGCCGGCGATGCAGAAGTTGGGCATCGTCACCGTGTACGACCTTGATGCATACCTCTTGACAGAGAATCGCGATGAGGAATTCCACAAAGCTGCCGTAAATTCGCGACTTATGTCGCCTATCGAGGCAGTTTTGGTTTCCAACGCGTTCACTGCATTGGACGCGATAGGTATTCTGCCTCGGCTAACAGGCATGAGTACATAACGAATTCTTTCCATCGTTTGTTATATAAATCTTGGTTATCGTTTCTCGGTGGTCTGTTTCTCACTGCAATACTTTCACCCCAGGCTAGTGGAATCTAGTCTTGGTGGTCTCTGACGGTCACTTTGCGACTAATAGCATTCAGTAGTAAACACTATATTCGAGCAAAAATAACATGTCTTCAATATCACATCGTACACACAGTTGGTTGCAATTCAAAAACCTGACCAAGAACATTGCTAAGCTGTCATTATGTCCACACTGTTCACCCTTCACCACCCCTTCCAATCCTTGATTACCTTCTTTGGATCCAGCACGAAACAGTCGCTCTTTTCCGGGATTTCATGTCCCCCAAGTTGATAGCGGTAGTCGATGGCGTGCACCAAAGGACACTGTGCCGCGAGCCAGGTGTACGTGACCCCCTTGGCAGCACCGGTAAGTGCACTCTTATGGACTGCGCGGAAATGGCCGGCAAGCACTGCGGGAGGTTGGGAGGGAATGTCTTTGGCTATCTTCCCCGTCATCGCAACAAACCCGAGTGCGATGTAGTCCGAACTGGGAGCTACAGCTCTCCAGACTCGAGTGAAATATGGTTCCTGGCCGGCTGTGTGATAGAAAGGCGTGACAAAGTCTTCCTCCCAGCTCACGGGTGCGAGTGCGCCAGGTACCAACTCTTTGGCGATAGTGTAATTTCCGCAAGAAGACGAGGTGCCTGTTGCTGGGCTGATGAGGTAGTATCCATCTCGACGTGCTGCGCAAGGTACTCAACATCGGAACACGACATAGCCTGCATGTATATGGCAACTTACCGGGCGGAGAGTGAATTGTCATGTAACCTGCCTTCCCCGTGGAACCTACGCTGATTTGGGCCCTGTTAGTGTCAAGTAGGCTGTTGTTTGACCGGGCATGGAGGTAGGGGCCGGGGAGCGAGAGATCTTGGGTGTAAAGCTTGACGAACTGCACAAACGCTGTCTTTAGCGTGTCGCGGCGCTCCTGTGTGCTAGCAAACTCCCAGATGCCGATGAAGCATGGCAGAGACCCAAAATCGACGAACCTGGGACACAGAGGAAGCTAAGCCAGCAGAATTTCTTTAGCGGCGATATACTCACTCGGGATAGTCCACAATAGAAGCCTTCCAGGCTTCGACGTTTTTCAGAAACTCCTCGTTTCCGTAGCGCGGGTCTCCGCCCTCTGTACTCGGTACTGTCAGAACATTGCAGACACCAGAAGATTGTTATTACTAACTTGTGGCCACAGACGTTTCGCTTGACGAATTGAATCTCTTCACAGCCTCCTTCTCTGCAGCAGAAAACTCTACACTTCCGGAAGAGACCAGGTACCTGGCGGACAGCTTCGCAGCAACCTCGATGGATATCTCGGAATCGTAGCTGCGTGTGTCCGTTGAACACAAGAATAGACCTCTCCCGCCAATAGTAAGAGATCGTAGAAGGTGGGTCCCATATTCTCTATACAGCTCAATAGGGTCCTTAGTGTCCAGGGCATGAACAAACCACGGCTTGAAGATCGACGGGAGCTGGTCGACAGGAGGAAGGGAAAGGTTATAGTGCGTCACATTGAACGACACTCGGGTGAAGGAGTGAGCAAGGTTCTGACGCTGCGACTCGCTGTAATCAGCAGAAGCAGACGCAGAGAACCCCGGGAACTCAGCGTCGAAACCCGCATGGGCGGACAGACTCTTGGTGTACTCCGACGTAGTCTTGCCAGAGGCGGAATGGTAATCAGACGTGGTGTTACGGGTAAAGTTAACGACCTTGGGAACTCTGTATCGTTTTCCACCGAATTCTTGAGGACGGCTTTCGCCTTAAGGAAAATGTGAGACGTAAGTCCGAGCGCGATCAGGTCGCAGGCAGTACTTACTTTTACTATAGTCGATAACTTGCTGCATGGTAGATTTCGGGTCGGCGTACTTTCCGTTCAACACGTTGTACGTCGAACCAAGAATCCACAACCCAGGGATAGCCTCGGGTACCTCAGACGGATCATCGTAACTGGCCATGGCTACGGTCTTGACTGCGTCCAAAGCACCATCGACTGGTTCAGGAAGTGGAGGCGTCGGTGGGTCGCCGTATGTTGCGCAGTCGATGATATAGGCATCGGAGGGGGTAGTCATATTGGGCGCACAGTGCTTATCACGAGAGGTTGTAGAGGAGCACCTCAGAGAAGCAGTGGCTTTTATAGCCAACGGTGTCAGGGCAGTATTTGGCACCATAGTAATTCAAGGGTGTCCGCGCATGGTCCCAAAGCCCGCTTTGCATGTTAGTGGAGATTTATGACAATAATGCAGGTATATGACTTCAATGTTGAATGGAAGCCTCAACTGACATACTCCAAATGGATAAAGTCGAGGAGACAGTAGGCAAAGTTACTGTATCGCCGACCACACGACGAGGAAACGGTGAACTCAAGTGTCCACATTTGGCAGCTAGGCTGTGGTGCAGCGTGACGGATTGCACGCTCATATCTTCTCGGGACTCGAGTATGCCGGTAGACCTATAATGGCACGTTGTGAGTAAGTATTGCGAAATAGAGAAAGGTGCCGACACTAAAGTCAACTCACTTACTTCGAATCGTCGTTGAAAATGAAGGCCAAGGTCTTCTGGACCAACCTCAGCAAAAATCCAAGATATCCGTGTCCTCGAAGGCCCCCAGTTCGAGGATCCATAGTAGAACATTATGATAATGTACCGGCGGAGAAGTGCACGAGAAACTCATTGTAATCAGTCAGCAGACATCGTAGCAACAAAGACTCCTGGACTTGGCATGTTATTGGAGCAGCAGGAAAGTAAATGACAATACAGAAACCACCCTCGACGTTGCGCGCAAAGCAGACCCCAACAACCAAATACAAAGAAACACCTGAGAGTTAGGCACCGGGAATAAAGGGCATGCGTTGACCACCTGCCAGACGAGACGGAGCACGAGAATTCAGCACAGGAACATCACCAAAAGACTGGGATTGCATGTTTGAGTGAGAGCGAGAGGCGCTGCCGGGGATAGCAGTCGGAGCAAGCATTTGTTGACGTCTTGACGGTGTTGAAGGGACGAAACGTTGAGTAGCTAGAGATCCTGGGAGAGGGGTAGCCATCCTTGGCTGTCCGGAGCTGGTAGCGTAGTCGCTTCTAGAGGAGACAAAGCGAGGGGTCGACGATGGATCAGAGGTGCGATCAAGAGGCGCGCTAGAACGAGGAAGAACAGGCGGAGGAGGCATCTCAGAAGTTCTGTAGGTATGATGATGACTAGCATCGCGAGCTGAAGCATTCGCAGAGGGACCAGGAGGGCGAAACGCGCCGGGTTTGAATTTGCCGGCGTGCTGGGACTCTGAGGAAGGAGGAAGCATGGTTGTATGCTGTTTATTTTGAGCGTGCTGACGTCGTCCGTGGGCTTGTCGTACGGGGTGATATTGCGAGTGCGCCAGTGAAGCAGAAGGGATGGCCTGGGGTTCTCTATTGGAAGGAGGTGCGTACGCGTATTGCCTGTGGATACCAGATATTTAGAAAACTTCATATGTGACACGAAGTTATGATGCGCACTCGGAGATGCGACGCGATCCAGGACGCTCGTTCGATGGTGTGAATCCGGCAGCACGAGACTGCCTGTCAACTTCTACTTGCGCTATGTCATCTGAAAGTGAATGTCCAGTTGAGAAGTTAGGCTGCTGGTGGGATGGTGGTAGAGTCAGTCGATCGGGTGGTATGGGTGTACCTCCTACTCGCGGGCTGGAGTGCGCATGACTGCTACCAGCACGACTGACAGAACTGACAGATAGCAAGGTAAGCATACTTGTCGATTGGTTGATCGAAGCGCTATACCTATGAAAGCTCTGCATTGGTCGTTTGCGATGCACATTCCGCATATCAGAGGGCTCTTGGATATATTCACGTAGCTGTCGGTTCTCTTCTTGTAGTTCTTCCAAAATGCTAACAGCGGAGAAATATTCAAATCTGCAGCATTACTGCCTTCGAATACGCGTACCTATGCAGCTCACTGGATTTCTGCGCCGACGCCTTCATACTCTCTATCAATGTTCGTTGTTGACTGCATTTGCGCTTGTAGTGTCGAACCAGAGATGCCAGTTGATTGTATTGAAACTGTGTCGGATTAGAACGTGCATGTGAAAAAATTGAATGGAAGTCGTACTGATGCTGCGAAGGCGGCTGCGTACAGCGACTGTGGTACCGCGGTAAACCAAGTGGACATCGGCTGCTCCATCTGGCACAACCATGACAAGATGAAAATATATCGCGATGTTTGACGAGGGCACTACCTGTGCTTGTAAAGGCGTAACTTGTATATCCTTCTCTCCACATTTCGCACAACTTCGATCCGGCTCTGAACTGATGGTTACACGACGTAGCTTGTCCGGTGGTTTAACGTTACTCACTGATGTGGTTGTTGCATAAAACATGGCCACACTCCGTAAGCCAGAAGGGAACAGAAGGTGCACCAGACGGTTCCAAATTGAACGGCAAGAAACATCGCGAGCAAGTTACGAACTCCCAGAAGTCCAAGTCTTCTTGTATTGTACCTTCGGATTTTGGCATTGTTGTTGACCGGGAATAAGACAAGAGATTGAAGGTAGCAGAGCAACGAGTACGACGTCAACAGCGATCAAAAGAACATGGTCGTCGCGAACCATGATGCACTCGAGAATTATGAGACCCTCAGGCTGTACACGATCACGTGCGAGGGCGCGAATCACCATGCATTTCCGAGTATCAATGCGGCTCTGTCCTCGACTCCCACCGTCCCTGCTCTCCAGGTGAAGCCACCTGCGCGACGCAGAGCACACGAACGAGTCGCTGAACATAAATTCGTACAATCGTAAGTTCTATGTTCGTTTCAAACAACCATTTATCTCACAAGCGCCGACCATTTCATGGCTCTTTGTTCCTATGCCACACAGATAAGTGTACTAGTAGAGGATTGCAACCTCAACAACAATGGAAGCTATGCGCACAAAAATGATGAAACAGAATCGAGACGCACTACAGTCATCTTCCAACAGTGCTCGACTCACTTCGGGGCCGTCGACATCCAAGACTCCCAATACCACAATTAAACCTACGGTGTCATCGTCGTCCGCTGCCCCACCCGGTCAGAAGAGTTTCGAACATATCTTGAGGAAGGGAAAGAACTTTAAACCAGTCCGACGCATCTCTGTTCGGTCCTTGCAGGCTGATACCATTCAGCAACATGACAAATCCGGGGAACCACTGATCATTGAGGGGTTCCATGAACTAGAAACGTGGCCGGGCGATGTATTCAACGTGGAATGGTTGCTAGAAAATCACGGCAACGAATGTAGGTGCTCGCCCGGTTACATTCTACACCCTACTGACTCTTGCCCAGCGTGCTGTGTTCGCGACGTGCACAAGCGCAGCGACCAGAAGATGACCTTGTCAGAATTCATCGAGCACACACGGAAACCGGCATCGGAAGGTGAGTCCGAGCTAACGAGAGTGCCAAAACATCAGTTATTCATACATTCACAGCTCGGCGACCGTTGTATTATAAAGACGCCCACTGTCCACCAGAGTGGTCTGAGTGGGTTCAGACCAGAGAACTGATTCCCTCTGCGTTACGTCCACACAACGACAATGACCTCTTGAGATATCTCACCCCTCAGGTGCGGTTTTTTGTAGGTTGTGTTGTCGAATTTCCCTGACCATTGGTTTTTAGGAAACAGTCGAATCTCTCATGTGCTACCTAGGAGCAGGGGGCACGCTTACGCCATGCCACAAAGACCTATGTGGTTCGTCAGGGCACAATATCATGTGTTACACGGAGAACAATGGATCGTCGGTGTGGTTCATGACCGCCACTTCCGATGCGCCGACTGTCGGCGCGTTCTTCCAGGACCAACTCAAATCGGAGGTTGATTGGGAACGCTGCACCGTTACGGCTGACCAGTTCGCGAAGGTACCATGTACCGTCTATATCGCGGAACAGAAACTTGGCGACCTTATTCTTGTCCCACCAAGAAGCTGCCATCAAGTCATTAATCGCGGTGGTCTGACTATCAAGACGTCATGGTCTCGCATGACTGTCAAGGGCCTCGCCATGGCATTACACCATGAACTCCCGATATACAGACGGTGAGTGACACATGACTTGATCGGGATGCTCTCGCTGATGCAGATGGTAGTGTCTGTCGACCTGAACAGTATCGCGTCAAGTACATAGTATACCGATCAATGCTACGGCTACATCAGGAATTGAGTGGGCTAATAGATGGTGTCACACAGCCTGGCCAGATAGCCAATCTCCTCCATGATCTGGGCACCCTCCAGAAGGTACAAGACGTTGTCGATCTATTGCGATTGTTCGACTCTACCCTTCTCGAAGAGTTCATCCCGGCCCAGACGTCAACAATGTTCTCCGCCGAGCAGCAGATTCTCGAGATCTTCCAACCGCGCAGCTCTTCGAAGAGGAAGCCGAAGCCGTCAAC
>JAXQGX010000194.1:0-18563 GCA_037040455.1 Irpex sp. P115-07
TCTCTAACAGCCTCCACTTCCTCCCCCTTCTCCGCCTCGAGCCCACACACCCCCTCCCACGAATCCTACACCTACACCACCTCCTCAACATACACCTCCCCCGTCCTCACCACCCGCCGTTCGCCCATCACACGAAGCCGCTCGGGTTCACACGCCTCGACATCATACACATACTCTATATCCACCTCTCCTACCATCCACACCGCCCTCGCCCTCCCCATCGGCCAGAAAGTACCCAAGTGGCGCGAGGCCATGGGGTACTCCCTATCTCAATCGACCTACTTTGACGAGATGGAAGAGACGGAAGCGGATCAGATGTCAAGTACGTACCTCTTTGCCCGTCATTCTCTTTGACATCTCCTTCCATCATTCATCACTTAATATTGGGTGCCATCCCACGATCGAACCGCATGCACCCCCGCGCTCATAACTCAGTATCATGATATCGAACCCCGTTACTAATTCGTCTGTCTTCATTCATTGTCATTCGTCACAGGTACAGACTACTACCGCTCTCGCCAGCCGAGCACATCAACATCATCACCGCCTCGAGCAGACAGACGTGTACCCATCGGGCCCCGTCCAATGCTCAGAACGCCACCGCGGAGCTCACTGGCTGTCTCCACGCTCTCATCCTCGACTCTCACCGTCGGAAGCAGAACACTGAGAGGGTCGGCGTTGGAGTCGGAGGTCGGGTTGGGTTTGGGTTTTGATTGTGATCCTGGTACGTGCGCGTCTCTTTCTATTTGCTATGCATTGTATTAGGCGGGTACTAATCATTTCATTATCCTTCGCCTCTCTCAGCCCAGGAACCGGAACAATCACAACCGCACCCATCTTCTTCATCTACATCTCCCGAGCCGCAGTCACAGCATACGCTCAGAACCAATGGCACGAAGAAAATGCGCGCTTACAGAGAGAGGAGGAAGGCTATCGACTTTGGGTCGCAGAGTCAGCTGTCGGTGGACGCGCTCAGTATCAGTCTTGTGTCGTCGCCTTCTGAGTCGTCTCCGTCTCCTCGTTCGGGGAGCGGGAGCGGGAGCAGTGATGAATCGGAGATGTATCAGCTGCGGAACGATGGCCCGGGTGGCTCTCCCAGCGGTTCGGAAGGGCAGGAGCTCGTGGTCAGAGACCTCCACACAAGAGGGCAAGGGGAAGAAGATGGGGATGGGGAGGGAGAAGAGTGGACGCGTGGACCGACGACGGCGCAGATCGACAAGGTTATGAGGGAGGTTGAGGAGGAGCTTTTTTCGTATCGGTCGAGTTATCATGAGGAGGGTGGGTGGAGGATCAGTGCCTCAAGGTCCCCGACGTCCGCGAGTGAGCGTTCGCTGTATAGTGTGCACAAGGAGCACCACCTCTACCATGATGAGGATGAAGGGGACGAAGACGAAGGGGAGGATAAACTGGAAGATCAGGAGGCTGGTACTGGTGATGCTGCACGGGACGAGGGTGGTGCGGAACCCCCGACGCTGCAGGTGTCACGCACCTCGGTGGACTCGGTAAACTCGGAGGTGTACACCGTCCCGCCGTATCCGAACTCGCCGCCGCATTATCAGACTCAGTTCCCTCATCTTGCGAGCAACGTTAATGGTGATGGTGGATCGATGGCTACGAACACCAACATCATTGTTAGTTCGACTACCACCACGACCACGAACGTTGCCGTTATCTCAACTACCACTGCGACGGCTACAACGACGCAGACGGCTGCTACAACTACGACGCAGACGGCTACAACAACTACGACGCCAACGCCGTTGAGGACGCACCTGCCTGAACGACACCCCGCTCACCCCGTCAGTCCCAAATCGCCAATCGCCCTGCCCACATTGACCGTGCTCATACCCGGACGTGAGCCCTCCTCCTCTACCTCTGCTCATCCTCATCCACCACCTTCTCTACCGCTACCGCCTCTGCCCCCTTCAGCGGTGACCACGCAATCCCCTTCAGCGGTGACGACGCGGTCACATTCGCCCCCCTCTCACCCTCCGCCTACACATCCCCTTCCAGCACTCCCTGGCTCTCAACGCTCGCCGGTCTCTGCAGTCCGGTTAGATACGCATGCGATGCCACCGTCGTTATCATATGAGAATAACAACGTGGATGAACCGCTGGAGAACGTGACGACTGAGTCGTACGGCGGTGAACGCTCGGCGTTCGACTCGGACTCTGACGAGGATGGGTCGACGTCTGGACGGCATCGCAGGTTCGGCAGTAAGTTCTTCGGTGGCCACAGTGGTCACAGTGGGAATGGTCATAGTGCGAGTGGGAATGCGAGTGGAAGTGGGAACAGTTTGAGTATTGGGATGGGGAGGTTAAGGAAGGCGATTCGGAGTTCGGTGTCGATGGAGGGTGTTGGTGGGGGTTTGAGGAAGGGGAGGTTGTCTTTCGTTGGGTCTAGTGCTGGTCCGGCGGCGTCGGCTTCTACTCCTGCTCTTCCGTCGACTACCACCACGACAACAACGACCACCACTGTCACGGTAGAGAGGAGCGTCACTGACTCTCCGGAGAGTATGACCTCGTTACGGGCACGCCAGATCACGTCTTCTTCCTCCGGTTTCAGCGTGCCTATGGGCATGGGCAACTTCTCGTACTCGCGGAACGGTCAGTGCCCACCGACTACAGACCAAGGGACCTCACTGTCTCCTATACCCGCTACACCGCTCGATATGATCCCTCCGACATCGTTAGAGGAGGAACTTAGCAAGGTCGATTGGAAGGAGCGTAGGAAGACTGCGAGGTCTTTGGACCATGCGGATGTGCAGGAGGAGGAGGAGGGAGAAGAGAGCGAGTTGCCGACGCCTGTTACCCCTGCTGTTGAGCGTACGAAGTCGTTCATTGCGGCGCTGGCGAGACTGCCGAACTCTCCGCTGACGGTGACTATCCCTGCCGTCCCGAGTATCCCTAGGATGCTACCTCCTCCACCTATGTTACTTCCCAAACATCCACGACTTTCCTCCCTTCCATCTCCGCCAATGGCGCTACCCATGCATCCGCGACTTTCGTCTCTCCCTTCCCATTTCACCCCACACACGCCAGCATCTTCTCACCCTGATTCTGCAACTACACCACGTCCGCCCTTCGACTTGCCCCTACCGCCGCCACCCCAAGAATTCTTCCGACGTCCGTCCGTACAAGCCCAAGTTGACCTCCTCGTGCTCAAAGCTAGTGGGTCCGCACCACCAGACCTGCCCCTCCCGCCTACGCCCGCTGCACCTATGAAACTGTCAGCAGAAGCTCTCCAGAAGCAGACGGAGCTTGAGAGGTTGGATATCGATAAGTGGAGGGCGCAGGTGCTTGCGGAGGCGGAGGCGGAGAGGGCGATCGAGGAGGAGAGGGAGAGGGAGGAAGAGAGGGCGAGGGTGCAGGCTAGGATTCGGGTTGAGCAGGAGGAGTTGGAGCAGGTGTTGGCTGTGGAGGATAGGGAACGGGAGAGGGAGAGGGCTCGTGAGAGAAATGTGGAGAGGCAGGGGAGAGGAGAGGAGTATATGAATCGGTTGACTGTGGTTGATCCGGAGGAGAGTATGGTCAAGCTGGAGATGAGCATGGCCAAGTTGGAGGCGTACGCGCCGGCTCCTGTCCCGAAGGAGGAAGTTAAGGAAGCCAGTGAAACTGTGCAAGTCATTCCGATCGACGTATCCAGGGAATCTTCCATCCTCTCTCCGTCTCCACGACCTCCTCCGAATACGCCCAACACGCCCAACTCGGTTTCCACATCCAGGACATCCTCTAAGCCTCACCACGAGTCCCCGTCGAAACCTGCTGTTCCGCCTAAAGACTCGGCTTTCGTCAAGAGAATCAGACCGAGACAGGCCAAAAGCTCAGCTCCGCCTACATCTTGGATGCCAGAGGGCCCAACCCCGTCGTCATCTTCTACATCAGGAGGACTTGCGCTTCCAAAGTTTGACTTTGAGGCACCAGATCATAAGGTGCTTGACATCAGGGGCCTAGGTCTGCGTGCAGAAAGTCGATTGGGGTATAGGCCAAGTGTCGAGGACGTACCAGAGGTACCGCCTGAAGTCCCTGCTCAAGAGCAACAGAACGACGAAGAACTCGATCACGAACCTGTCCTCCTCGTTCCCCTCCGCCGTCGTCCTTCATGCCTTCCGGATCTCCGCACGAACGCCTCGCTAGTGTCTATCGACGACACTGGGATTTCCTCGACTTATTCTACGATCTCTGCGGGTACTGCAGCGGAGGCACAACGCGCGAAGAGTCTGAAGCTTAAAGATACGAAGCTCAAGGTTCGAAAGTTGTTTGGCCGGATCGCGGAACGTACGGAGTCGATACGCGAGAAGGTGCCTCAGGTTGCGTTGCAGAACCCGTTTGGCCATGGGCAACAAGCCAAGTTTATGTGATTGTATCACACTCCTCCCCCTCGTCACTCGTCATTTCTTTTTACACTCATATTTTGGTTGGCCGGCCAGTCTTTGCATTTGTTGTTTTGCACGTTATGATAGTCCTTCTTTTGTTCTTTTTTTGTTGTCTTCTGAGGTCCGGGACTCGTAATTTCATAGTTTTTCTTTGTTGTTTTGTCTATACATACCAGCACTCTCGCATATCATCATCTGTGTTGTTGACCGGCGCCCTCGAAGCACGTTTTTATTCCATATCATGATTAATTGTTATCTATCATCGTGACGGACTCTCATATAGGCCTTCGAATTGCATAGCTAAACGTAGTAACGTTGTACAATCTTCGCCGCTCAGGTGCAGATTACGTAGAACTCTCAGACTGTACTTATGTATGTTGTTGAAAGTTCTGCTCATTGATGGTAATGATGGCCAGTGAGAAATGGACTTTTCAATCACGAACCATTGTTTGCCTACTACGGCGGATAGTAGCTTGAATGTTCGGTGCCAGTCACGGCACTAGTGACACGGCATAGATGAGAGAAGCACGACGTGCACTTTAAGTACAATCACTCTCCAAAGTCCGAGTTCAGCTGTTCCTGGATACGCTGTATCGCCCAAACAGAAGGCTGAGAATGCATCTGTGATCGAAGTGGCGAAGAAAGGGATTGCAGGGCAACCATCTTTGTGTAGCATCCCATCATCTTCATTGACCAAGTCTCAGTCACACGTGCGTTATGTATTGACCGTCGAGATGCTACAACCACTTGGAGATTCCCTGGCACCAGATCATATCAAGGATTCTCCTGGAATTGGAAGGCATTGTCATTTGTCAAGATTCGAGTCAAGTACCAGTTCAAGTTGGCCCGCGAGCTCATTTGTTCAGACTAACTCCGATCTGGATCTGCTGCTATCCCAAAATAGCATGTTAAAGCTTTGTGGCGTAGGCGCTTAAAATCCATAGCGGGTGAACTTCTATTCGACTCGGAATCTCGAAGGCCACTCATGATCTCAACAAGTCTCTCCCTTCCCGTTCCTCTCTTTTCAGTTGAGCGTATGTATGACGCAGCTTGCTGGTGTTGGCAGTGCTTACTACGGCAGAGTCCGCTTACCTTTAGCACCATCAGAATGTCACGGTAACCACCCTCACCAACGTGAATTCTGCATAACAGCTCCTTGGGCCACTGACAGCTATCATCACTAGTACCAGCAATAGGAAGCTCGGCATGGTACCAACGTGCTCTTGAATACCATTCTGTAGTATTGGGCCCAGGGCATAATCTGTCCCGGAGGCAATGCACTCGGCAACAATCGCAATCAGCTACGCCGCATTGGGTCCGTATAGATTATTACTTATTGATCTGTGATGGACGCCCTGCGTGTCGAGTATTCACGGGTCGATAATACGAATATAGGGCCCTTAACGCCTCCAAATGCTGTACATAGGCTTGCTCCCTCAACCGTCTCATGAGCTTCCGCTGAAGTACTGCGATAATGCGCACCGATCGCTGCTCTCGGATGGCTACGCTCATCAAGCTGGAGGATTCTTCACTAGAATCGGAAAGTAATGTCTCGACCCAAGATGTCAAGAACGCGGACCTCGTCGCAGCGGATGACCGGAAGGCAGTGGACTCTTCATTGGCCTCCTTGAGATGGAACTATTGGCTTGGACTCACTATGCACATTTTCCTTGTGCTTATCCATGTCGCTCTGATTGCTGTATTGTATGCTGGTCATCTGGAAAACCGCATCAGTGTTCCTCTGGGAAGGCCGGCGAATATAGCGTCTGTGGTCATCGTCGTTGTGACGCAAGTAGTCAATCAGGTACGCCTGTACGCTACTTCGGTGGTCTTTTATCTCATGCTATAATATCACCTATCAGGTGTTCCTCGTCGGGTTGGTACTCATCGTGCAGCAGCTTGCTCTCCGGCGTACCCTGCACAAACGACAGACACTGACCGCCGTACATGACCAATACAATGCGTGGACCGGGTTTGGAGCGGCATGCAGCACGTTGCTCAAACAGTATTATCTGTCTGCTTCCGTCTGGTCGGTAGTGACTGTGACAGGGTATCTGCTAGCCGTGTCTGTGCTGCATATCACAGTGCCCGCCACGTTCTCGCTTGCGACTTTCAACAAGTCCATCTCCGGATTTGCGAGCATTAAACAGAACACCCCAGATATCAGCGAAGTCTCTATACGGTAAGCTTGAGGCGTCATATGCGTAGAACCGACCGGTACTAACGCTTCCTATCCAACGTTGGTTCTCTAGCGAAAACTTCGACGAGGCAGCGTCTTTTCTACCAATGATGGGTACGCTATCACATACAAACACCACAGTCGGTCTCCTCGGAAATATGATATACGATACGGTCGGTTCTGCAGAGGAGAATGTATGGCCATACCGCAGGCTGCCAATTTACACAGACGTACAAGTTTCGGCAACCACCTTTCACGTCGATTGTGGACTCGTCGACAACGGACTGGTTAAGCAGAACGGGACTGGCACCGACAGGATATGGAACATTACCTCTGATATCATGGGCCAAAACCCCAATGACCCAGCTTTCTTTGGACAAGGGCCCAAGAATGCGCCGATCAAATGGCTAGGTAAGGAATGCTTGACGTCGAGAATCGTGTATACGGCAACACTCTGACGTTTATGTCATGCTATCACAGCTCCATATCTTATCCGTTTCTTGCCTCTCAACGTAGAAGATACCAACCAAGCCAGTGCTGTTGGCCAAACAGCTCTCTTCTACGCCTCTGTTAACATCACCGACGACCAGGGTAGAAATGGTACCCAAATTGACCTAGATCCTCCGATGCAACGTTCGTATACTTACACTGTAGTTCAATGGCACCGATTGATGGGTTGACATCTAGTCAGAGACTACGAACTTATACAGAGTGTACCATTCAATTCTTGGAAACCTACTGTCTTCGCCTGCAACATGCGAACGGAGAGGAGAAACGTCACAATAGATGCCCAGAGCGGGAATGTGTCTCAGTCAAATGATCTCACTAGGCCCGTAAGGACGACATGGCAGCAGTGGGAGAAACCTGAAATAAGCAACGACACTCTCGCACTAATCGTAAGTACAATTCAGTTCAGTGTTAATCGAGAAACCCGTACAATCTCACGTCTTCCAGTGGGGATCGATCTTTAACATCAACTCTCGCAGTAATCTTCCTGCGACAATGTGTCATCTCCCGTGGCAATGGCGACCTAGCAACCTAACATGCCAGTACGATGAGTATCTGACTATACCTGAGAAGTGAGTCGCTCTCGCCATATCCAACGAACTTTTCGACTGCTAATTTCCGACGGTCTTGCAGGTTTCTCAATGATCGACTGGATATACGACTGGCAACCCAGTTCACATATGAGCTGAAGCGCAGTGTGACACTGAGCGATCTTGAGATAGCACTGGAGGATATGACAGCCGCCATCTACTGGAGTGGTATGTCGCTCCATATTGTTGTCTTGTCATCGCCAGCTCACAAACGGCTTCTCGATGAAAGCCGCTAATTACGTCCCGAATAGCCACAACCTAGACGGAAACAACTTCTACACAAACGTTTTCACCGATTCAATCACAGTCCAAGTGTTTAATCCTGCCGCACAGCTTAATGTGAGTTCCATGGGTGTATTTTTCAATTTCTTGGTGCTCCCGTTGACACAAAATGTTCTCAAGTTGAACAGTACGCCGGTTCGTGGATTGACTAATTATCTCCACTATATCTCAATGACCTCTTTCATTAGCTCATTGTGGGGTTTTGCGCATCAATCCTGCTACTGGCCATTTTTCTCTTGATTATACGCTCACCGGAAAATCACGCCACTCTTCATGCAGAAATGACCATGACCGGACTTCTCCAGCTGGTCTGGCTACTCGGACGCGGCAGTTCGGCGCAAGACAAGGTTGCAGAAGTTGAGTTTCCGTCAACTGAAAACCTTCGTAAAGCAGCGAAATTTGAAGTGTCCCTCGATACGCTGGTGAGACGAGATGGTTTCGGTGTACGAAATCGGTCAGGAAGTCGTGGAAGCGAGGAAGACTTGGAATCAGCAGGGTTGCAACATAATAGAATCAGTATCTGACGCAACAAGGATATCATCTCACATGCAATGCAGACGGGACACCTACGAACTCTCGCGCATCAAGATCGCTGCCTAGACGTTCTCAGTGACAAACATATCTCAGTTAATCATGCGCAGGTATCTACTGTTCCTTCATCTCGTTGTTCTTACACGTATCCCTCCACCATGGAGATCATGTTTGGGCATGATCGTAGCCTTCCGTGATTGATAAGCATGTACAGGAGTATAAGAGAGGCAAGGTAAAGTACCTATCTTGTTGCTCAAGCTCTCCTTCTCTCTCCATTAAGCTTTCAAGTTTATTGGTGAAATAGCTTACAGGTACTTTACCCTTGTCAAGCAACGTAGAGCTTTGATGTCCTCCGAGTCCATTGTGGATCTGCAACAAGAGTATGTCCTCCTACTTGTGTTCTAATGTGCCATTAGTCATCAAGCTGCCCAGCCTCGTAGCTGGCTATATCAATCAATCCGCTGAAGGCAAGTCTCACTTTAATTTTCTTGGATTGCCAAGTTCTTAGTGTCTCGTGGTGACTTCCCTGCTAGCTTTCTTTTTGTTTGATTGTATAAGCACTCTATCCCAGGAAGTGGATGTAATATGGCGACGAAAGTGGACTGCGATGACTTGGTTGTATCTGCTCACGCGCTATGGTCCAGTTTTGGACCAGATTAACCTCCTTATTCCGACCTGGGATCTCGTGGTAAGCCGCGTGTAACAGCTTCTGGCATTGAATAGGAGTTGATATATGCTTTAAAATAGAGGTGCGGCCTTTGTCAAATGCATTGCGTATAGGGCCTCAGATTTTGTACAGCTGCAAAGTTAGCTTGTACATTGATATAGCTCTTCAATTAATGCAATATCTATGCCTTGCATGTGAGTGTTACGATATTATGTCGCAAGTGCTTATACTATGATCATAAATCGATTGACCTGCAAACCATCTACCCAGGGTTCTCCGCGCTGCGAGTCTACGCACTGTTGGATGGAAAATATGTCATATCTGGTATAGTCCTCTTGTTGAACCTTGTGCCCTTCGCTACGAATATGGTGAGTGTCACAATTTCACAGGAAGATTTTTGAAAAAAAAAACCCCAGGTTCAAGTTAAACTTCGTAACCAGTACTGTACACGAAGACTTCGAGATATGCGAGCTCCTTCCGGGCCTGTTAAGCTTCGACATACACTTAATGTAAGTTTCGATCGCAACGATTGAACTATCCTTCATATAAACTTATCACTAGCTTTACAGAGGTAAGACCACTCACTTCTACTGTGGCAGTATCTGGATTTATACGCAAGGCTTGACAGTATCACCGGTTACACGTCTTTCTGTCATTGTAGGTGATGTTCTGGTCTTGGCGGTCACCTGGAGGAAGACGTATCTGGCATATCGAGAAACGCGTCGACTAAGAATCAGGGCTCCTCTTACAACAATGCTCTTTCGTGATGGTGCGATCAACAAACTGTGTGTAATGCTTCCTGTTTACTAACAGTGAGGTTCATAGGGACGATCTACTTTCTGTACGTCTTTCTGATACTGCTATAGCCCGTATTTCGGTACAATCGTCATAAAACGCTCATAACTATATTAGCATCCTTCTCGTTCTCAATATCCTTGAAATGATTGAAAGCGCTGTTGTAAGTCTTCTGTTTGCACTGTTTGCAATATATGTCAAAAGCGACTTATCACTGTGACTGCCTCGTTTACAGCCAATTCTATTCACACTGGCAGCTGTCGAGCCCTTTTTTGTCATGTCAGTGATCCTTCTGCCAGCACTCTCATTGACTCACTGACGGAATACAACTGCAGCTCACAACCCATGATCGTATACCACTTCATCTTGAATCTGCGTCAAATTGAACCCTCGCCGGATAACTACTCAGGCGAGGCAGGCAGTCAGTCGCTCAGCCTGCGTTTTGTCGGTAATATGGGTCAGCCGTTGCAGTCTGTCCGAGAGGGTGAGGGCGATGACAACAACAACGACGACGACGCAGAAGAAGATGCTTCTGAATTCGAAGCTACCCCTGCGGAGGCCGATGTCTTCTTGGGGCCAAACAACGCCACTCGGTCAGCTGCTAGTGAAGGTCAGGCCGACCTTGGGTGGCAGGGGGTCAGTACATATGCTTAACACCCCAAGTTTCATGATAATATGGACACTGACCTCTGATTAGGACCCCAGATCACCTATCGATGTTTAGACACTTACACATGGGCTACAACGTTGAGCTGAGCTAAGCATATGTAGCAGCGACATCGCGAAGAGACGCACAGTTAAATGATACCGTACATACCGTACTTCTGTTTCCATGATTCCATCGGTCTCGACTCATAAAATTTTTCTCGATATGTCTGAGTATTTCGTTCCTTTTCTTAATTTCTGCAGATACACCGAGATTCATTTTCGTGCCATTGCTCTTCGAATTTTGCTCCATATTCTCGTTGTAATAGAATTAAACCTCGCATACCTCTTTCTAAACGACGTGAATCCGAGTCAGGCTTGTGTCAATGCTTAGAGATCTTTGGATCTGTTCAAAACACCTAGTAAAGTGAAAACAGCAGGGACCTCGCTATGCGGTAGCATCTCCAAGTGTCTCTGCTGGGAGCTGGTCTATTCGAGGCAGGAGCCGTTAGCAGATGGGCACCGACACTCTCGCAGGGCGCACTAGCACTGGTTTACGAAGTCGGTCAGGAAATCAAAACGAAAACGATTCGGAAACGACGGCATTGGAAGGAGCCTAATAGAATTGGGACCTAACGTGACAATGGTGTCATCTTCTGTGCACTCTTTGTCTCTCATGTTACAATAATGCTGTAGTAGGATGAGCAGCGTCGGTCATACATTCATCTTCACCTCCTCCGGTGTCGCACGTTGATCTCGAGGGTAGTCACCTGCCTGCGCAATTGCTGCAGCATGCTTAAGTGACAGCCCATTCATCCCGTTATTGATATGACATAGGAGTAAATATCGCTTTATACCGCTTGGAATATACTTACCACTGTTTTATCTCGGCTCAAGATGCATGCTCAGGTTGTACGTCACATGCAAGATAGAAAAATGGGGCCTTCATCCCAAGGGACTCTTCGCTCTCGATCTCAGTTTGACCTAGTAAAACGAATCCGACTGAACGATAGAAGTCGACCTTCGGGAGAGTAAGATGAGGTTATTCTTGTGTACGTAAGACGAATGTACGCACCGGCCCAGCCATAACCGTGAGCCTTCGTTCTCTACTATTCGTTTCTCGGGATGCCTAAGGGTGAGCAATGAGCCAAAAAATCACGTTGTACAAAAACACAAGTCTGCGTACTTCTTTCTGAACCACTTGAATCAGAACGGTGCCGATACCCCGACCCTTAAATTTAGTCGACACTCCCAGTAGGTGAAGACACCACGAATCTCGCTGTGCAGTAGCATCTCCGAGAGCTTCTGCAGCGAACTGATCAATGCGAGGGAGGAACTGGAGACCGATGGTCAGAATTAATTGTTTAAACGCGCACATGTAGTGACTCTTAAGTGTAAGAACGTACGTGATCTACCCACCAGTGTGCCATGCCGAGGCAATTGGCCCTCAGCACAGACAGAAATCGGTCAAAGAACACTTTCTGCCTTTCTACCGGGGAGCTGATGACATGATCCTTGTGAGTCGTGGTCAAATTAGCACGACAATCCAGCGCACATACGACTTCAGAACTTCTTCACCCGGCCCAAACCAGACTGCCGCTCCCACAATCTCCCCCGTCGTAGTTTCGACAACATACACCCTTCCTGCTACTATTCCACATTCAATTTGCCATCGTCCCAGTTCCGGGGAATATCTGTTTTCGCCAGCGAGAAATGATGGAGCTATGTAGATAATGCAGATCAGATACTTATGAACACTTGGAAGAGTAAAGAGTCAGTACCATGTGGCGGCAGCTCATTACATCCAAATGCGTCAGTAATAACTGCGTTCGCTCCTTCGATGTCACTTTCTGCGATTAGGGGTGCCTATTAGATCAGATACATAATCGCTCTCGTTTAAACGGCAGCGTACCAGCAGATTCCTTTGTGAGGAGACGAATAGTGAATGGTTGCGATCTTTCCTCGGTCATGTCTGTCGTACGCATGCTGTGTAAGGTGAAAATGCTGGCTTATATCCGGCCGTATACTTATGTAGCCCTGGTCAACATGATACGATAAGCATTAGTGCAACGAGATAATATCGGGGTTCGGAACGCCCATTTCCTTCAGCGGCGGTGGCCCTCGGGCGGTGGCATCGTGACACCGCCGGCAGTTGACGAGCCGTGTGTTACACTTACATTGTTTCGGGCGCATACTGTACCCGCCAATCGCCAAATTTGCTTACCCAACGATGGTAGTTTAAAGTGAAGCTAGTCGCCAAAAACGTTGGGTTCAGCCTACTAGTACCATTTTGTGAGCCAGTTCCTTGTCTGAGGGCCGAATCGCACTTGACGTTCACGATTTCGAAGCTTACGTGGCTGGTCAATTTCGGGTCCATTGGTTCCTACAGTCAGAATACAGCCTATACTGCAGGGATCAACGCATAATCAACACGAACCCAACACCGACCAAACAAGAAACTCACCTAATAAATTACCCAAATAAATTACCCATGCCCACCCAACAAACTCCAGATCAACAAACCAAAACACCCTTACTCCTCTCATCAACCAACACAAACCTCGCACCCCTCAACAACCTCCACCTCACAGTATCCTCGTCCACCGTGCACTCATACCGCCACGCATGCAGCAAGTCCCGCATCTTCGGCGCGTAGGGCGCATCGATGTATACTTTGAAGAAGTCTATGTCGCGGAGTCGTGCACGGTCTGTACGTTTCTGGGGTAAGATCGTCTTGGAGTTGGATCGCAAAGAGGAAGACCCCGCATAACACGAACTCGCACAATGAAAAGACAACGCAACAGGCCCCATCTGCCCCGCCTCCCTCACATCAACGAGGAACCGCCAGAACGCCCTCAACGCGTCTCCCGTCCAGGTGATCGTACCCGGGGAGTCTTGGTGTGCGACGTTCGACGTGGGTCCGCTCGGCAGGTCTGTCACTTTCATGCTTGGACGTGAGTTTGAGCTGGAGGTGGGATGAGAGGTGGAGGAAGAGGAAGTGTCGAGGACTGACGCGGCCGTGCAGTCAGGGAACGGCGGTGTCCCGCGTACGGGTACGATCCACGCACAACGTGCGTACGGATCTTTGAACAGCTTCGCGACGCTTTCAGGTGTATGCTCAGATGACGGGAGGATCTGCGGGAGGTTAAGCGCAGAGTAAGCCTTGGGATTCGGTTCTTCTGGCAGTTTGAGAGTTTTCGGTGCGGGAGTCGCTGGCGGACTGGGAACTGTGTATAGATGCGGCTAAAAAAACACTATCAGCTCAAATAGCTGAGAAGGAAAGCGATGAGTGGGATTTACCCCTGGGATCAAATCATATAACGCCCCAGACTCGAGTCGACGTCTCTTACGAGGCGGACTGACAGTGCCTTCTTCAACTCTCTGTACATGCGGTACCGCGGCGGAAGGCGAGCGAGAACGTTTGGAAGATCTGGAGGTGCCTGCACTCGATGAATTTGTTGAATCATGTCGTTGAAGAGACGGAACTCGAAGGATCTCCTTCGGGTGTTCTTGCGTGGGGGTCTTCTCTTTCGGCTGTTCTTGCGTAGGAGTCTTCCCTCCATCCTCGCGATCAGGATCAGGCATGCTCTTCCCCGAAGAGCCATAAAGCTGCTCGTCCGTAGACATCCTCGTAAGCGGCTTTGCTTCACCACCACCGGGCTGCGGAAGGTCAACGTCCATTCCACCCCCTCCACGATCAGCAGCACCCGATCCACCACCATCGTCGGCTTGTTGGTCTCCGTACAACTCAAAGCTCTCTCCCCCGCTCCACGTCTCCCTCGGCTGTGCGCCTTCTCCAGTGCGGATCTGTGCGCTCTCTGAGGTTTCTTCGTTCGCTGGTTTGATAGGAGACTGCTCTACGTCTTCTTTTGGTATACCGCTCAGCCCTAGCCCCGTCTCCTCTCTGATTTGAGCCTGATACTGAGGTAGAGACTGAGATGGCTGGTGTAACCCCGGCACACGCCACACCTCCTCGCCGCCTTGACCTAGTGGGTGACCATCTCGACTCGTTTCAGCACCACCAGAGCCCACGATATCTCCAACCCCAACCAACACACTCGTAGTAAAGTCTAGTATCGGCGAAGACGACGTCACGTCCCTCGCCTCTTCCCCAGCACCCTCACCTCCACCGGCATCTTGCTTTCCCTTCTGCAGTGCACGAACGCCGTCACTGTCAGAAGGAAACTTCCACCGAGGGCCCACAGTGTCAGCCACGGGTTGAACGTTAGGGCGCGCGCTGGTACCGACGATACTAGTGGTAAAGTCTTGTATAGGCGAGGAGCTACGATCTGGCGCTGCCTCTTTTCTCGCTGTGTCGCTGGATACCAAGTGCTGAGGTGGCGGTCTAGTCCCAAAGCCTGGTATCTGCCCCACGGCATCCGCAACAAGTTGTGCGTTCAAGTTGGGGCGTGCGCTGACGATGTTGATGCTAGTAGTGAAGTCCTGTATAGGCGAGGAACTCCTATCCGGCGCTGCCTCTCCCTCTCCCTCTTCTCTCGCTGATATCAAGTCCCGCGGTGGCGGTACCAGTCGAGTCCCAAACCCAGGTATCTCACCCAACTCGCCCAACTCACTCTCAATCGACTCGCTAGTCCCGTGGTTTGCAGAAGGAACTGGACCGTTCCAGTCAAAGTAGGGTTGTGACGAGTGAGGTGGAGGTGCTTGACCAGGCGGTGGAGGAGTCGCGCTAGAATAATTATAGTTATACGCCACGGACGCGAACACTATATCCGCAGGATGTACCCTGCTCGCAACACCAGGCTGGTCGTTATACGCAGACGGCTGCGACGCTCCATCCCCCTCACCCTCCTGGCTAGCACTCGGAGCATCCAACGACAAACTGCCCATCTCCGGCAACGGCATATACGCCTCCGGTACCGCCTCTCCCCGCCTCTCCCCGCGCTCAGGATCATACAACCGAGGATATTGCGAGCTATAATCATGTTGTGAGCGAGGGATGGAAGGGGTGGGTTCACGGTTGGGCCCGCTGTAGCTGTAGATGGGAGAGCCGAGGGATTCGGGGTTGTGCGTGGGGGTGGGTGGGTGTTGGGAGGAGAAGGATGGGGTTGCGTGGTGGTGGTGTTGGGAGTGAGGTTGGGAATGGGAGGGAGTTGAAGTTGGGAAGGCTGGGAGAGGAAGTGGGAGAGGAAGGGGGAGGGAGAGAGATGGGTGGTGTGCGTTGGCGTCGAAGCTGAAGGAGGGTGGGGTTGATTCTGGTATGGTGTTGTTATTGCGAGGCGCTTGTGCTGGTGGGGGTAGTGAAAAGGATATGTTGTTGCTTGGGTGCTCAGAAGCGAGGGCGCTTTGGGAGAGAGGATGTTTACTCAGACTGTGCGGTTGAGAGCCGGTGAAGAAATGCGAGTCCTTCTGAGATGCGTTGCCAGACAATGAGGGAGGATGAATTGAAGGGGTGTCTTGTTGAGACCAGCCGTCTGGCGGAGTGAATGCAGAGTGGTTCCGCAGAGACTCTTCCCAGTGGACGTGAGAACCTTCAGCTGAGGCTGCAGACGTCGTCTCCGGAAGTTCTGTGATCGGCTGTTGAACGACGTCGGAAGGTGACACCTCGCCTGCGTTTAGTGAGGGAACTTGCTGTAGAATGGACTCGGCTTGCTTGAGGAATAACGACACGTCCAAGGAGGAGAGGCCGGTCCCGTTGTTATGGACAGGTGTCGACTGCGCCTCTGGTTGGTGCTGTTGGAAGAAAAGAGAGTAGTCTTCTGTTGAGAGGTGCGGGTCTCCCTGCTCTTGAGATAAGTTGTCGAAGTCTGGAAAGCTATTTAGGTCGTGGTTGAACTCTTCGAGGTCTTCCAAGACGATGACCTCGTCCTCGACTGGCTTGGACGTGTCAAAGTCGAGTAACACCTCGTCCCTAAATGCAAGGTGCACGATCGGTGGTTTCAACGCGTAAGTGTACGCGTTGTTCGTTCGTTCTAAGGCACCATGCGTTAATTGATTTCAAGTCTAAACGTGAAGACTACGCACGGAAGCAAACGAGCTGGGCGTCGGACGGCGGGACCACGGTGACCCATCCTGCTTGGGCGCACGCATGATTGAGCACCTGTTTACCATGATGAAGGATGTCGCGGTCATCGTGGCCGCCGTCGTGCCCGTCGTTTGTGAAGTGTTTGACGATGAGGGACATGCGCAACTCGAGCAGCCTGTGACGTGCCCCTGTGTGAGAGCCCCGGACCGGGCTGCCGTTGTGTGCCGAGCGAATGGGGAGAGGGCTCTTTATCTCAGTCCGTGTGGCACAAGTACTGTAATCAGCCAGCGCAGTCACCGCCCAGCGACGTATATATACCACACCGCACCGCACCAGTCGCACCCAATTCCCCGCCCGTCGTCCACCATGGGAGCATCTCAGTCCAAGTCGCCCGCCACCGTCGCCCCCGCCGCCGAGCTCAACGAGAAGCGCATCAGCGCCGACTTCGCCAAGCTCGCCATCTCGTCGTCCTCGAAGCCCGCTTCAGCCGACGGCAGCATCTCCTCCACCCACTTCAACTCGTGGGAAGAGGAGATCGCCAGCAAGCCCCAGGTCGAGCTCGCGCGCACCATCCTCAACCACACCGACCTCCACTCCGCACTCAAGTCGCGCAAGGCGGTCGTTGCTGACTCACATGTCTTCAACCACGAGCTCAAGTTCAAGACTGGCCCCATCACGAACCAGAAGAGCAGTGGTCGCTGCTGGCTGTTCGCCACCACTAATGTCCTGAGATACAACATCATGAAGAAGTTCAACCTCGACGACTTCCAGCTCTCTCAGGTATGTCAGGGCATTCTCAGCGCCGTGGGGACGGCGCACCCATAACGGCTCGCGCCATGCGGTATCACTTATCATTGCTATCTCTCCCAGGCATACCTGTTCTTCTTCGACAAACTCAACAAGTCCAATTACTACCTTGAGCTGTCTATCCAACACTCCGACCTTCCCATCGACGACCGTCTTATCACTCACCTCGCCGGTGACCTCATCAGCGACGGCGGCCAATGGGACATGGTCGTCAACCTGCTTGAGGTGCGTCCTCTACTAACACCTCCACTCCTTGAACCCTCACCCTCACACTCACACTCACACTAATCCGTTCCCAGACCTACGGCGTAGTCCCCCAATCCGTCTACCCCGAATCCTACCACTCCTCCGCCTCCAGCCCCCTGAACTCCCTCCTCAAGACCAAACTCCGCGAACACGCCCTCGTCCTGCGCAACCTCGCCAACTCCTTCCGCGCCTCCTCCGGCTCCTCCTCGCTCACCGAGTCCCACATCCAGGCTCTCCGCGCCAAGAAGGAGGAGCTCCTCAAGGAGGTGTATACCATCCAGAGCGCTATACTTGGTGTCCCGCTGTTGAGAAACGATGCGAAGTTTGTGTGGGAGTTTTATGATAAAGATGGGAAGGCGGGGCGCTGGGAGGGTACGCCTAAGGAGCTGTATGAGATTGCCAAGGGCGACTATTCGGTGAGAGGAACCTATCATCAGTTGTAGACCTTATACTAACCTAATGAACGACCAGCCCGCGGACTCCTTCTCGCTGATCAACGACCCCCGTAACGAATACGGCAAGCTCTACACCGTCGACAAACTCGGCAACCTCTGGGGCGGACGTCCCGTCCTCTGTACGCCGTTCATCCTCTCTCTCGTATTCTTACACATACTAACTTCCCCTTCTAGACGTAAACACGCAGATCGACGACCTCAAAGCTGCCGTCGTCAAGCAAATCAAAGCCGGCCAACCTGTCTTCTTCGGCTGCGACGTCGGCCAGTTCTCAGAGCGCGAAGCCGGTATCATGGACACTGCTCTCTTCGACTACGAGGTTCGTCTCTTTCCCCTCCCTCTTCTCCTCTCCCTCTCTTCCTCTCTCCCCTTCCCCTCCCTCTCCCATCCCGTTCAAATACTAATTGTAACTATGCATTTATCATCAGACCCCCTTCGACATAACCCTAAACCTCACAAAAGCCGACCGCCTCCGCGTCGGCGAGTCCGCCATGACACACGC